>CDEZ01020735.1:10250-23240 GCA_000826365.1 Acanthamoeba royreba
GTGGGATGAAGACCAACGTGCCTCAACAAAAACATATGTTCATGATGATGATAATAAAATCAGTGTGCATAATAGCCCATAACTGTGTGCTGTTAGCCACAGGCTAGAGCTCATCAGCATAAGTCGCGCAACTTCGATCGGTCACCTCTCGAACGTCTGCGGGTGGGATTTACGTAGAGCAGAGAGCGCTTCCACCTGCGCACACCGGCGCGACTGCATCGTGTTCTCGGTCGTCACGCAACCATCGCCTGACACTCCGCCGCGCTGGTTCCCGCTCTCGAGCTCCAACTGGCGCGTCCACTTCTCGAGTGCACTAGGCTCGATCTCCTGCTTGGTGCCTTTGCTGTCATCATCACTACCGTCTCTCGGGGATGCTACTTCGATACGATCACCCGCTCCGAGTCCCATTATGCGGCTGCTTCGGGTGCGTCGCAGCAGCTTGGTCTTCCCGCCCGTTCCGCTCTCCTTCTTCTTCTTCTGCGTCTTCTTGTCGTCGCTGTCGTTGTTCGCAGCCAGATCGAACTTAAGGGTGGCCTCGTCCATACTCCGCCGCTTCGGCGATGTGATGCTGGAGTGCGGGAGGGGCGCGCTATTGAAGACCGGGTTGCGCACCACCTTCTGCTGTTGTTGCTCAGGTTGCTTGCTGCTGTCCTCCTGGTCGGATCGGTGGTGGGGGGAAAGCGGCTCCGCGGGCGAATGGTGGCCGCGCGGAGACAAGAAATGGAGGAGATGGCTCATTGCCGCGACACCGCCCGTCCCAGTCGCCCCTGTGCTCGTAAGTCTCGCTTGTCTCGCTTGTGTTTCTCCTTCTTGTTCTTATTCTCCTCTTTCTTGTGGGTGGGGTGTGCCTGACTACCCTGGCAGGAGGACTTGATCTAGATTTCCTCACGAGAACTTGTTCCGCTTTCGAAGGCGGAGAAGTACGTTGACTACCAAGCACACTGTTTAGTAGACGCTGCGCCGACGAGGAGGTGATGGGTCGTTGAAGAAGTACGGATGGCAGCTGATGGCGCTTAGTGAGGTTCCTTTGAAATGAAGAGGACTGAGGCTGGTGGGTGTTGGGAAGATATCTAGAAAGCAAAGAACGTCGTCGGCCTGTGTGTACTTGGGGGGGGGGATGTAGACTGTCAAGTCGGGGGTGCACGTCGTCTAGCGTGGGGCTCAGGTGGTGATCTCACCGCGTGTGTTGGCAGCTGGAGCGATGTTTGTTTCGGGCTTGTATTGGAAGCTTGTGTGTGCAGGGAACACAAGAATACAAAGACCGAGACGAAGCTGTTGGCGGGACTTGCGGGTGGCCTGGCTCGTTGCTACCGAGACTCCCAGTTGTTGTGCCGGTTAGTGGGACGAACGGCCGTGGGGACCGTGCATGGCAGATGGCGTGGCCACCTGTTCAGTACAAGCCAGCTGTACCCCGAGGAGTCGCGAGATGACGAACGTCTCCATTTCGCATGTTCCCGCCAGGCCGTGCTTTACCATGTCCGCGTCTCCTCGGGGATTTCCCGCCTTAACGGAATTTCTGGAATCTAGGCGCTGACCAATCGCCCACCTCCTCAAGTCAATGAATGGGCACTCATAAGCTCTCCTACTTCACCCTCACTACCCACAGACTTGCCCCGCAGAAACGTTCGGTGGATCATCAATCTGCACCTGGGATTGCCTACCCACCAGCCATGCTTGCTTCAGCACGCTTGGCCGTGTCTCTTGCCGCACAGCATAGCTGGTGCGTTCCTTGTGCCTGATGACGTTGGCAAACCAGTTACCACGTTTACATTGGATTGGTGCTTGTTCAGTCTGCCAGCATTGTTTTCTCGGCCATGCCAGTGGTGACCAGTCAGTTCAAAACAACTTTGATTTCAGAGCTGCCTCCGTAACTCCAAACGGCTTTCACTGTCACCGCCGCTGCCACGCCATGCTGTCACCCTGGCACACTGCCGGCGCAGGTCTAGTCCTGCTTGCACTTGGTCAAACCTAACAGCGCTAGTTCTTTCAGGAACCTGCTCCTGGTTCCTACGTTCAATGGAACCCTATTCAAGGCCACAAGGAGAAGATGACCTTGTTCTTTGATGATCTTTGTACACGTCAAGTGACTCGGGTCGAGGTAAACGCAAATGCACCCCACTCCGCCAAGTCATGTGCTCCATGTGGGCAGCAGTAAGATGGGGAGAGCGCGGCGGTCAGGCTCGGCTACCACTCGGTGCATCGTCATCATCGTCGGCCCAGTGCGCCCACTCGTCATCAAGCTGTAGAGTCCGCCTGATCTCGGCCTGCTTCGCGCTGGTCTCTGCATCGCTCTTCGTTCGCCAGTTCCCCACCACCGACTTGGTTGCTGCACTCGTGATGTGCGACTTGGGAGAAGACGGTGAGCCGCTGCTCGGTTTCTCTGTAGTAGTGCCTGGCGAAGATGCTGATGCACTCGACGTGCTTGCGTGTTGAAGAAGACCCAGTCGCTCGCGAGCCCGTGCTGCCCATTGTCGTTCGAACTCATCCTCTCGCGCCTGTGTCTCCGCTATGCGGGCGGCATCGAGTACCTCTGCGCAGCGCTCCTCTTCGAGGACCTGGAGAGCAAACTCGCGGGCCTCCTGCTTAAGGACCTCGTCCTTCTGTGCCCGATCCAGCATCTCAATCAGCAAATCGAGCGTAGACGCTTCGCTGCCCTCCACGAACCCGACGGCCTCGCTCATCGCCCGCATCGTCTCGGCCTCATCGTCCGCATGCAGCACCACCGTCGTCTCCTCTACATCGATGCGGATGCTACTCTCCTCTACGGCTGCCATGGTAGATGAGATGGGAAGAAGAAATCAATCCGTCAAGTCCCTTCCGTAAGAAGAGGTGACGTTGATGTGCGCCACGTAGAGGTTGTCCTACACCGAGAAAATAAAAGGAAATGATATATTTCCTGGTGACGTTTGCGAAAATCGTAACAGTTACAAAAATACGAAATTAGTTGGAAAGATAGAAAAAAGGGAACACGGGATGAGGGAGCTGGCCGATGACCGCGAATTGGCGGCGACTGCGCCGAGGTCGATGAGGTTGGTTGGTGTTTCGACAGAGGCGGGAGGGGGGATTCCAACTGTTTTATTGAGTTCCGCATCTGTGAACTGATCGCACGTGGAAGGTGAGTATAAGAATCAACAATCGCCAAACAAAAAGAATTCCACGTACTCCAAAGGTCTGTTTGAGGTACTCCCTGGTAATGTTGGTCTCCTGGCCGTTGGGCAAGACTGTGGTAGCCGGTGCTGCTGCATACGGGGTCAGTGAGCGGTTGTCATTCACGATCACAATAACAGGTAGCGGTACCTGTCTGGGCAAGGGCGATGGCCAGGCTGGACGCCACGATCAGGACAAGAGCGCAGAGGAGACTCATGAAGCGCATCGTTTCAGTCAAGCAGGGGGTAGAGAGTGAGGGGTGTTAAAAAAGAAAGAGAGTGGGAGTGACCGATCAGAAGCTTAAATGGCTTCCTGATGACCGTTGAGCGCAACATTCCTCATCGGTGGAGGAGGCAGGGATGATCGTGAAATTTCGGCAAATTTATATGTGCAATAGGGACTTCTACGGAATGTGCGGGCACAACAATACAGATGAATGGTCACTCTCCATCACTTCCAGGGGAGCTTTCGGCCAGATGTTCCCCACCATCAGGGGAAGTGGCTGCACGGTCATGCTGTTCCTATGCATGCTGCGCTGAACCTAGCTGCACATCTCAGCCAAGCAGGTTCATCATCACGTCTTCATTGATAGCAAGATGAAGTTTCTGGTGGCCTATGATACTTCGCCGACGGCCAAGCAGGCTCTTGACCACACTCTCCGCATTCTTCATCCTCTAAGGGACATCCTGGTATTTATTTTAGACATTCACTCAGGAGCCTGGTCGTAGTGGTGAGGCTAAGCCTGATGAATGTGCTGTAGGTCGTGCTGATGGTGGCGGAGGAACTGCCGGAGCTGATGTTGACCGAACAGACCGTCGAGAGGATCACCTCTACTCGCCTTCACGACGCGCAACTCGTGATGCAAGCGCTAGGCGAGAAACTGAGTGAGATGCATGTATGTACTCCTTCCTGTACTCCTGACACTGATGCCTCGTTTTCAGTTCCATGATGTCCTGCCCTGAACCCAGATCGTGCACGAGACGATAGCGACGCATTGCTCAGACACGGCCAAAGAGATTCTGGATACTGTCAACTCGAAAGAGATAGACATGTTGGTGATGGGCTCCGGGAACGTAGGAACTTTGCAAGGGTATCTTTTCAGAAACACATCACCCGATGCATTCTCAATTGACTCGAAGTGTTTACAATGTCGTCCTACAGGATGCTGTTGGGCAGCACCACGCAAAAGTGTCTTAATGAGGCCCAAGTGCCGGTGATGATCGTGCATCCAGAGCGATTCTCGCCGAAACCTTCCACTTCTGAAACCATTATGTAGTCCTGGAGCTGGAGTTGATGAAGTCAATCAGATAAACCACATCAATTGGAACACTTCAACAGCAAACGGAGGATCTTTGTTGGGTGGGGGCATCTCATCAAAAAACAAAGTGCTTGTGCTCGCTGCTTAGTTCCTCCTCAACGGGATCGAACACAGAATCGTCACCGTCTAGTCGCTGCCGGATGGCGGGTAGCGAAGGCAATCGATTGGCGTCATCGACGTTTAGGGATTCCTCCTCGTCGCCCATCCGGGAGTCGCCTGTCTCCCCGTCCTCAGATCGATCCATGATGATCGAATCTCGCGATTCTTCAGCATAATGATGCTCCTCGTCTTCTTCTTGCTTCTCGGTTGTTGTATTATCTTCTGTGCCGTGTTCTTCCTCCTCTGGCTCGATACGTGCTACTCGCTTCTCCACCACACTGATCGGTGCCGGTCGAGCAAATTCGATCTCCCGATCAGAGGCAATGTTTCGCATTTCTACTACTGACGATACCTCATCATCCGCTTCAGGTGGATCCTCGTTAGCATTCTCCTCTGCTGGCTCGTCATTGTGTGCTGTTTGATTCGACCGATCTGTGTCTTCTTCCTCTCCATCTTCGTCGTGATCGAGCGTATCTACCTCGCCGCTCTGGTCCATACTTATTGACGCTTCCTCATACTCCCTCTCTTCTTCCTCTTCAGCTCCTTCTTCCACTTGTGTTTTCACATCTTCCTCTTCATCGTGTCGTTCGCTCGCATCGACATTTTCCTCATTATGTACGCGCTGTCGCTTGGGAGGTCGTTCACTTGATTCCTCATCCTCGGCTTCCAACTGCTCGTTTAGATTCGGTTCTTCTTCCTCTTCTCCATGATCGACCATACGGCTATCCTCGTCGGCTTCATCTTCTTTGACGTGTCCACGCAAAACACGCCATTCATCCTCCTCCGCCTCATCGTCTCGCTTATCCTCTTCCTTTTCATCTTCTCTATCTTCCTCTTGTTCCTCTCCCAGTTCCTCCTCAGCCTCCTCAATCTTCGCTTCCTCCTCCTCCTCCACTATCTCATCAGTTTCCTTAGCATCATCCTCGTCATGTTGGTTCGATTCGGTGTCCAGTTCGTCCCCCACTCCTCCTTCATGCTCCTCATGAGGTCCCTCGATTTCTTCAGCTTCATCTTCGCTACTGGGAAGCTTCACGACTTCTATAACCTGCTTGTTGACATCGTGCTCGCTCACGTTTACCCCTTGCTCGCGGAGCTGAGCTATTTCCAACGCCCGGCGTCTCTCTCGCTTTTCCTCCTGCAGTTGCTGGAAGCGTAGTCGCTTGAGTTGCAGCAGTCGCATCTCCCTGTCCACCTCAGCCTCCTCGTTCATATCTGGAATCTCAATGATCTCTCCTGATGGGGGTTCGGTCTGATGATCAGAAGAATGTTCGCGTTTTCCCTCTCGCTCCCGATCGTGTTCGTCTTCGCTCTCAACCGTTGGATCCCACCGTCGCCGCTTTCGCGTGTGCGACGGCATCAATATTCCACCACGCTCTTCCATCACGCTCGATTCAACGCCTTGCGGTACAGGCTGCAAAGCAACCTTGTCCTCAAGCTGCTCCACTTCAGGTACCTCCAGTTCCATTTCCTCTTCGATTTCGTGTTCCTCTTCTCTACTTGCCTCCTCTTGCTGATCTTCATTCTCCTCCACCGCACTTGCATAGATGAAAGACTCAACCGATTGCTCTTCGAGTTCCGTCGGCGCGGCCTCAGTTTCCTCAACTGGTAGCTCTTCATCTTGACCGCTTACAGATAGTTCCGAGTTAACCTGATCTTCAGCAGCCGGCTCTTCGATAACATGCACTTCTTCCTGTTTCACTTCCTCTTCTTCCTCTTTTTCTTCCTCATCCTTCTCTTCATTGGCTTCCTGACTGAGATCCACGTAGTCTACTGGTTGCGTGGGCTGGACATTCTCCTCAATCATGATCTCTGTACCGAGTTCTTCCTCTTGCTTCGGTACGTCAAGTTCAATCACCTCCGCCCCTTGCATCTCCTCCTGCTCCATCAATTCCTTCCTTTCCTGTTCTTTCTTCTTCTTCTTTTCCTTCTTTGCTTTCTTCCGCTCCTTCTCGGCTTCGTGATACCTAAGCTCAGCTTCCACACGTTCCCTTCGTTCTCGTTCCTCCCGCTCGATCCGCGCTTTATGCTGCAATCGGAGTCTTTGCTCGTCGCTCATCTCCTCCACTTCGCCCTTTCGCTGTTTGTCTTTGCTCTTGACTTCTCGTTTCATTTGTTCCTCTCGGATATGCGCCCCATTGCCTGTGTTTTCCGAAGGCGCTCGATACGTCTGCGGCACATTTGGAATCAGCACCACCTCTGGCTTCGGCGGTGCCGGCCCACGGCCCAGTATGGCATCGATGTTCGTCCCCAGATTATTAGAATCGATCCAGTTGAGCCATGTGGCCCAGTGCTCGTCTCGTATCAATGTGCGTCGATCGCCGACGACAATCAGCCCTCGCCGCGCACGAGTTAGCGCTACGTTAAGTCTGGAAACGTTGTGGTCACACAACGAAGAGTCAGCATCAATAGAGGTAGGATGAGGAATCATCATGAGTGTGGAGATAGATTACCGTCTCCAGTCACGAAGGAACCCCACGTCCCCTCGCTTGTTGCTGCGCACAGCAGTGAAAATGATGACCTCCTTCTCACGGCCCTGGTAGCCGTCGACTGAGTTAATATTAAGCTTATGCCACTTTTCCGATTTGTTCATTCCTGATCACACACAGATTCCGGTTCGCTGAGCAAGACGCAATCATAGCAGAAAACTGAAGCTCTTACCTCCTCGTTTGCTGAAGAGATCGGTGAGGAACTTGACCTGCCCGTTGTAAGGAGTGATTACACCAATGTCTTTCACATCATTCACATCAGAGCTCTGATCGAAAGCCGACACCAGTTGGAAGACGACCTCACTCTCGGCCTCGTTGTAGTATGAATAGCCATCAGCGCTGCACAGAGAGGATCAGCGAAGGCGGAATCGTCAAAAGTGAGCTCTTCAGAAGCACTAGCTACTCACCTCTTGCACTCCTTTCCTTGGACGTTGACGAACGCAATCGGGTTGCCCTCGCTGGGCCACGATAGTCCCGCTGGTGACGGGCGATCGGTGGCGACAATCCCGTCCTTGATCTTCCCGCCATAGAAGTGAACGCTAGGGAATTGAGATATCATGGGATGCATCCTGAACGTACACGTCATTGACAACGATAGTCAGAAACTGCTGTTCCTCTTCCTCATTCACAAGGGGGATCAGGGAACTTGACTCCTACCTGTATTGTATTTCCAACATGTAGGGTTCAATTCCCATGGCGATCAGCCTAGCGAACAAGCTCTCCGCCAGACCACCTAAGTACCATACCAGCTGTAAGTTATCTAATTTGAATGTTGCACAAATAAGAGGTTCAGAGAGGTACCCTGCTGCGCTGCAGGCGAGATGACAGTAGGTGGGAGCTGATAATGATCGCCAAGCAGCACAACATGCTGTGAATTGTGAACCAGTGCACAGAGCGACGCTGGTTCCGTGGCTTGTGTAGATTCTGGAGGGAGAAACGAGTGTAAATGCTTGAACATTTGTAGCACTTTGGGCATGCATCAGATATATAGCTTACCATCCAGAATGACTATAGGAAACGCCCGGTTGGATAGTAAATCATGTCCAGCTCCGATGCAGGTCGCGCAGATGACGTTGGCTTTGCCTGTATCACAGAGATAGAGGCGTGTGAGGATGCAGATCAACATTCCGAAAATGGTTGTTCGTACCCAGCACGTCATTATGAATGTAGTCTTCCAGGCGCTTGATCTGCTGATGCAAAGCTGCTGCCTCCCTTCTCGCCGCCATTCTGAGGCAACCATTGAGTCAGATCAAAAACTCAACACTGGCCAAGTAGGGGTGTAGATGTACCGCTCCTCCGGAGAAGCGTTGGGTTGAGGCAAGTCCGCATATTGCTGCCGCATCTGATCAAGCTTTTGGTTGGAAGAATGCTCCTGCATCAGCGCTTCAAGGGAGAGGTCGCGCAGCTCCTCTCTGATCTTTACTGGTCTACCTACTCGCACCGCTTTCACGCCCGCATCTGCCAAGCCTGCGGCATCCGCCACGGTACTTATTCGCATCGTGCATTAACTTGAAGAATGGCGCAAAGGTAGTACCTTCCAGCAGATTGTCAACTGCAACGTTGGTGTCTGCCGTGCAAAGGATGGGAGCGTGGTCGCGACACAGGTGCACCAGCAGCCTCATCAAATAAATGGCCAATGTAGTCTTACCTGTGGCACTCACAAGGTGAGCAAAGAGCCTCTGTAGGGCAATCGACAAAGCTTACGCCTTACCTGTTCCAGGAGGACCCTGAACTAGAGTGAGCCTGCGGGAGAGGATGGTAGTGATGACCTTCCTCTGGCTCTCGTTGAGCCGCCACGCCTCGAAGTCCGATGGAAAGAACTTGCGTGCGTATCTGTCGGCCAGTTCCTGGTTGTATCCGTATGTGAGGATAAAAGAAATGCTGATAAGCACAAGCCGTTCTTGCGAACCTTGGGTGGAGGCTGGGCAGCCCATATCTTGGGATCCTTAACGTTTCCCAATATAAGATCCCGCAACGCCGTGCCACCCGGAATGGGTTTCACTAAAGAAAATAGATCGTTTGTATGGTCCCTGATGAGATCACTGTAATAGCTCTGGAATGTACCATTTTCTGGCATTTCGATGACCTTGTTGCTAGTGAACTTGTTCAGCGCATCGATCATTCTGTCGTGCGAGACTCTGTTGGCGCCCTTATCCAGTCGCTGTAAAAGGTACATTCGGATGCGGGTGAGATCATGCATGCGTGCCAACCAAAGAGAACCACGCACCCAAGTGCCTTCCGCGAGGTTGGCGGGATAGTCCTTGACCACCACCTGTAGTCGCGACTTGGACTTGTCCAGCACGACACCCTCGATCGGTTTCTCATGTAACGGATTGTTGCGAGTGATGAGAACCTGTTGATGTGAATCCAAATGTCATCCTTGATGAAAGTTCATTCTATCTCTATCATCTTAGGCACGTGGAATGCACAGGACCGGAGGGAGGTACCATGTCGCCGTGAGCAAAGCGATGGTAGGGCATTTGCTCTCCCGAAGGAGTGAATTGGATGATCTCCTCGCGAAAGAGGTGACCTACTGGTCGCGCGCATAGCCCGAAGATGGTCTGTCCCTCCCTTTCCAGTCGCGAGCGCGGCCACTTGGTGAGCCTGGTAGAGATATCATCATTGCACCGAGTTAGCGCCTGGATCGGCAAAGCGAGTGAACATCACCACGAGAGCGGGCGTACTTCTCCTCGACAGTCCTCAGCTCTTCCTCGATCTCAAGGCACAGCAACTGAGTGTACTTCTCGTTGTAGCTCTGTGTTTGTTTGGGAACGAACGCAATGATTAGCCGTGCTCTCCGTGCATGCGCACACGCCGAGCGTCAAGCAATCCTCCTTAATGCATCACCCTCACCACAGTATTATCCATCCTCAATATGACCTCACACATCATCATCATCATCAACACATTCCCCACCATCGTCATCAGGAAGAAGGTGTGGGCGCCAACCTTTTGTAACTTTACCAGCGCACTGCTCACGATCGGCGGCGGTCCACTCTGATGAAGCAGAACTCGGAATTAGCACAAAAATACAAAATAAAATCAAGAAATAAATGTTTATTTTTATATTATTATATATTATTAGAAATAATAGAAATAATATAAGAATAAATGGTCCGGAGTGTGTACGGTGGTACTGCGGACTTCCACGGCGGTGCGGTTGCCGCTACCGCTCCCGCTGCCGGAGCGTGCCCGGCCGGCGAGGTTCTCGAAGAGCCGCGACGTCGCGATGCCGCGCCCCGCCGCCGAGCCGGCGCCGCCGGAGCCGTGCCGCTGGAGCGAGGTCGCGCTCAGGCTCCGCTTGCGTCGACTCACGTGCTGCTGTTGTGCGCGCACGAGATCGGCAGCACTGCCGCTACCATCACCACCACCACTACCACTACCACTACTTGAAGATGACGACGAAGATGACGACGAAGATGAAGAAAATGAAGATGAAGATGAAAATTGGGATGAAGATGACGTTGAAGATGAAGATGAAGATGACCAAGTCTGCAGTTCACCGCGACTGTTGGTTCGACCAAATCGTTCCCGATTTTGGGTCATAATGCCCCAATCTGGATTCGACGACTGCTGCTGCTGATGCCGAGAACCTCCTCCACCTCTTCCTCGTCCTCCTCCACCACCACCACCTCGTCCTCCCGATCGATGCGGACCGTTCGGACGTGGCGGCTGCGCGTTCGTCAGCGCCGGATTGGCATTTCCAGGTTCTCCGGAAGCAGCAGCAGCTGAAGATGCGCTGCCATCGCCACTTCCGGCTGCACCGGCAGCACCGCGGCCGCGCCTGGCCTTGGCCTTCGTCCTGGTCATCCTCCTCCTTCTCCTCCTTCTTCTTCTTCGTCCTCTGGTCGAGTACTACTACTTGTTGTCGCCTCAACCAACGAAACTAAAGATGGGGGCGAACCTCTCTTCTGACAACTATTTGAAGAAGACTCACTTAACTCCGAAGATGAAGGTGGCACGGCACCAAGGGGGACTCGTCTGGGAGGCTGTGAAGTGGTTTGTGGAAAATTCCCCGATCAAGGCTGGAGGTCAATCAAGATAGGTAAGTTAGGTCGGAAAGTTAGATACATCTCTATTCATGGTGGTGATGGTGGATGACGAGGAGGATGATGAGGAAGAGAGATACCCCCATTCAATGGTTGCTGAAGAAGGAGGACCAGAAATGGGTGATCTTCTTCTGCGGATCATCGGTCTTGCTCGAACTTGGTGGTGCGCCCTCGTCCTGGGATGCTGAACGGCTGCTGGTCTCGTGGGGTTCCGCCTCGTCCTCGCCTTCTCGTTCTTGGCCGACCAAGGAACGCAGGGATGAGTTGCTCTTCGTTTGTTTGATCACTTGCTTGGCCATGCTCATACGCTTCAAGATGTCCTGCAAGTGTGATCCATCCATGCGCAGATGTACATATTCAGAACAACTGCTCTAAGGGGTGGTGCGTAAGTGGAGGCTTCAGTGCGTACCTCCTCGACAATCTCGTGCGTCTTCTGCTTGATTTCATAAGGGAACGGAATGTTGTTGATATCGTTGAGCTCAAGGTAGTGCAGCTCTTTGGAGGATAGGTGGAACACATGTCCTGTCTCCAGAAGAAGAGACTCGTCGCTTCCCTTGTTCGTGACAATCCTTTGAATGTCCGCCATAGAGAGGCGCTCCTCAAGGTCTGCACATTTTAGCATGCATGAGCGTGCCCGAAGAGTAGCTAGGTTAGGGAAAAGCTGCATACCAGTTGGCGTGTACATCGCGAGGACTTGTTTGACTTGGAGACTGTTGAGGCGGGGAATGACTTCATTTCGGAGTTCCTCCGAAGACACTATGAGTTGCTTGGGCATCATCAGTAGCGTGATGATCTGATGAAGCGGCTCTAGCTGCACTTTTGCGTTCTGGAGTAGAACACAGACAATCAACTTGACGTCCACGAGAAGTAAAGGGCCACAATCAAAGATTTAGTCCGTACCTCAAGCCACATTCCTCCCTCTTCGATGATCCAATTCTCAAGGTTGGCCAAGTGCATCTTGATCTCAACGGCCTTATCCACAGTGCAGAGTTGGCGCACGAGCAGAATCTCATTGAACAGAGTGGCGTTGATGAAGTAGAAAACTTGTGAGAAGAACTTCTGGACCAGCGAGAGAAAGACAAAGTTCTGTGCGAGGCCCAACAGGTATCGAGACAAAACGTCGGTGACGGGCTGGATGGTGGTCATCGCACTGTACCGGCCATGTGAAGTGAGTTTCCGCATCTGAGGCAACAGTATGGGGAGCTCGTACCGCTGGGGAGTAGAAGGACCACGAGGAGAACTCATGCTCTTTCCCAGGATCGACTCGTGAAGCTTATCTCCCAGATCAGCGTAAACACGCTTAAGGAGGATTGCATAGAGCTTGGTCACGAGGTCACCTAGATGTCTCTTGAAACCAAGAGGCTTGATGGTGGACCGTCGAATTGCGTTGGATGAAACAGCAAGCTCTGTAGATTCCTCGAAATCGTCGAAGCTGTCCACTTGGAAGAGTTCCTCATCTTCATCTTCTTCCTCTTCTTCATTATCATTTTCATTCTCTTCATCGTCCTGCTCAATTCCTCTTCGGCGTCTATCAAGTTTGGCGGCGAGTTTGATTGCTTTCATCTTTTCGGTCACTAGATGGAATAGAGTGCAAACATTGGACAGCCAGTACCTGTGCAGAGATAAGTTAGAGTTTGCCATTTGATGCTGCGTTGCTCCAGCGTCCGTACATGAGGAGCTCAATTTCGTTCCTCTGACGTCTTACAGCCTCGTAGATATCCTCGATGATTGTGGCCAGTAGCTCCATCTTTCCCTTTTCCTTCTACACAACACGTAGAATGAATCAGTGAGTACCTCTGTAACCTTAGCTGGTTGATCTACCTTGGAGTCATCTGATTGCGTGAACACATGCCAGTGCGTGAGGAATGAGTAGATAATGAAGGCCGGCACG
>CDEZ01020737.1:0-31137 GCA_000826365.1 Acanthamoeba royreba
TAGAGCATGAACAAGCCCAAGTAAAACATCCCGTGGAAGTAATACACCACCACGAATCCCGTGAAAATCACAGTGTCTACAGCGAAGAAAGTATCAGAGTCTGAAAGGTCAAGCAGGAATGGAAAGGCAACGTACAAAAGCGAATGTATAGTTGGCCAAGTTTTCGCCTCACCGCTCGCCATCCGGCGGCGAATGTCTCAGGATTCCTCGCTTTGAAAATAAGGAGTAGATATCGCATTTCAAAGATCGAAAACAGGACGAACTTGAAGAAGGCGGCCGTGGCATAGGGATTGAAGACAGATTCTGAATGAAAGAGTGAACCCAGATGTTTGTAAGTGACAGTGACTAGAAAGATAGGTCAAGGAATATCACGGTACCTATTACAATACCAGCTGTGAGGTGAATAAGGCAGAGGTACGAGTCCATTACCGCCTGCGCACCAATTGTCAATAACGACACCTTGGCGATAGCCTGTGCCAATCGTTGTTAGAAGGATGCAAACTCAGTTTTACAAACTGGGCAATTACCGATTGCGTGTTAGTCGCTTCCATTTGCTTGATCAGTAACAGAATCTGAATGCAGGTTACAAAGGTAACCATGATGACGTAGTTGGTGGCCTTCCTATAGTAGGTGTCAAACTGGATAGACGAGACCTCCGCGACAAGCACAGCATCACAGTTGGGACTGTGCATAATTCCTTTCACGTCCATGATAGGCTTTGCTGCGTCCTTATCGTCTGCATATTGACATCGTTGTGAAATTAGCGGAAGCGACGCACACAACTGTAGATGGGATACCTATACGGGGATTCGCTTTATCGAACTGGAAGGGGGATGGCTTGGCTTTGAATAGGATCTGAAAGTAACACTGGTTGGCAAGAGCTTCACTGATGTTGTTTGCTGATAGAATAACATCATCAGGTTGGTTTCAAGTCGCATATCATGATATGGCGGTTATGTGCTTACCCGCGAGGAGTTTGGGAATGTTAGCGGCCTGAGTGATGGCGTCGTGCACCGTGCTTTCATTCTTTAGGCTAAGAATAAAGTCTTGAATAATTGGCGCACTGTAGACGTTCTTGTGGTGAGCATGAACTGAATTCCTTACTGTAGATAGAGGGTTTAGGTACTGCTTTGAATGGAGGGGGTTGGCGATGAGGAAGAGATCGCCTGGATTCCAGAAGTAGAGTCCCTGGAGTACGAAATGTTGAGTCTTATCGGTAGTCCAGATGCCGTTACGAAGCACCATTTCGCCCTGCAGTCACATCATTGAACAAAAACACTGGTAAGTAACTAAGTTACAATGTTACTGCGAGCAGTGCCGTACCTGTACGACGTCGATGTTAGTCAACGGCGTGGGCTTGTTCACGATTTGGAAGAGCAGATGCCCTGATCTCTCTGTGAAATCGAACATGGACGGCTTCTTGGGTGGTTGCGCCTTTTGGGTATCTTCCTCCTCTCCGCCCACAACCTTGCTCTCGCCTGCTAATGTCGAGTCTTCCCCACTCGCGTTGGCATGTTGCTGCGCCTCTGGGTCGCTCGTGGCTTGCTCCTTTCGATCGACGAAACTCTCCCACACACCTACAGTGCACACATACATGAGTGACACTATGCAAGTTGGGAGGGAACTTCCTATGAGCTGTCCTACTACTACAGCTACTTTGCCTCATTCTCTTACACGCGAGTGAACGAAGATGGAAAAAGACCGCGAGTGAGGAGAGGCTATAAATAGTACCCTTGTAGAAATCAGATATGTTGCGGGGCGGTATGAAGTTGAAGACGTTCGAGTAGTTCAGGTTGTGTCGTTCTCGCTCAATTATCTTCAAGAATTCAGAGGTCTGCAAAATGTATAAATACGAATGGCGAGGGCAGCACATTAAATTAATGTCTCGCACACTTCTCATGATATCTTTAGGCAAAAGATAACATTAGAATGAATGGGACATACCTCGGCTTGCTTTGGAGGTGAATCCCCAGAGGGCATGCCGAATGCGACAAAGGAGAAGGAGGAGAGGCAGAGAAGAAGCATGACAATCAACATCAGGCCTGACCCCCCGCGGAATAATCGAACCGCGGGAAGCCACCGCGTAGCAATGCTGCCAATGCTGCTTCTGTGTTCCATTCGCGTTCTCTGCATGGAGGATGATGACGTCGCAGATTTATGAATATAACGATGATTCCTCCTTATGTTAGAACTCTTCTTCCCCTTTTGCTGGTTGGGCGGTGACGCGTCGTGTTCCATCATCTCCAAGTCACCATTTGGTGCCGCGTGTGCTGCCTTGGGCGAAAGAATTGTTGGAATTTTCTGAAAGAAAAATCGGCGATTTCGCAAAATTTTGAAAAGAATTGCGGAAACATTATACAGCAAAACGAAAATTTCAGGCATCTGGCCGCACACCGAGCACGTCGGCGAAGAAGCCGCGCACGCCGTCCTCCACTATGTCCCACACTGTCTCGAAGGAGGGGCTGCCGTAGTAGGGATCGGGCACGTCCTGCCCCCGGTACTTGGCGCTGTGTGTCAGCAGGAGGGAGAGCTTGTGCGCGTGTTCCGGAGGACAAATGGACTTGAGGTCCCGGAGGTTGGAGGCGTCCATGGCCACGATGTGGTCGAACTCCACAAAGTCGCTCTTGCGCACCTTGCGGGCTCGGTGGCCGGAGATGTCTACCCCGCGCTTGCGTGCGACGCTGACTGACTTGTGGTGCGCCCCCTCCCCGGCGTGATAGCCGCCCGTTCCGGCAGAGTCCACTACCACTGTCATTGACGACGAAGCGGGGAGGGAGTCGGCCAGCATCTTACCCACGCCTCCGGCCAAAGGCGACCTGCAAATGTTGCCCAGGCACACGAAGAGCACCTTCACCTCCGTCATGTTCCACCTTTCTCCTCTTGTCTTCTCCTTACCTGTGCTTCCCACCTGTCTGAAAAATTTGTGTTGTTTTGTAATCGTTTCAAAAATCTTTAAAATTTTCAGTCCAACCCGATCCTCTAAATTCAGAGCTGTGCGTTGGCGCGAACCAGCGCCTGGTGGTCCTGTGTAGCCGCAATACAGGCAGAGAGTTCACGAGAACATCTGGCGGCACACGCTACACGCCCTCCCGCAACGAGAAGGAGATACTCGAATTCGAGCGGCACCCACATCAAGTACTTGAGATAATTTGGACCTCCAAGCAGGGTCGGGAAACCGGCTAGTCCCGGGAACGAGACAGAAAAACATTGAAAAATAGATATGAAGGCGCTACTTCAATCATTCGCCATCCCCACCGAGGCCATCGTGCGCAATCCGCACGCGTCCCTCTTCGTGCTCTTCATCTCGGCCTTCACCCTCTTTGCCCTCGCGGGCGAGGACAATGACTTCATTCGACCCAAGCGCAAGAAGTCCCTTTTCAAGCGCATCTTTGGCGTCTTCAGCGAAGCAGATGATCACTCGCTTCCATCCCCTTCCAAGGACCTCCTCCAGGTACACCCCTCACATTTGCTTCTATAATTTGCTGGATTTTGGTGGAATACCATTTCCGTTGCCTTGCTCGTGTCTCAGTGATCGTAACACAACCCTGACGGACGCGACGCACACACAGGAGGAGGGCAGCGCACTGGTGGCGATCGCGGAGGAGATCCACGCTGATCCGGAAGCCATGCAAGAGGCCCTCGAAGGTCTGGTGAGACAGCTCGAGAGCGACCTGCGAACCGAGCGACAAGAGAAGGAGCGCATGCACGAGAGTATGAAGGTTGGTGCTGCTTTCTTGTGATGATCGTAAGATAGAACTACAGGCTAACTTTGTCCTCGTCTTGCCACCACACATGCAGAAGGAGGAGATGCTGCGACGACAGGCTGAGGAGGACTTGGAGCTGGTGAAGCAAGAGTTGAATCGCCAGATCCAGCTCTACAAGGTCCACATGCGCGAGGAACGCGAGAAAACCATCACACTAGAGAAGGAACTGCATAACCAGTCGATTCGTACACAGCAACTTGAGGAAATGCTCACGCTCCGTGCCCAGGAGATGGAGGAGCTGGAACAGGCCCTTCGGCAGGCGAAAGATAGGGAGGGTAGCGGTGGATCATCCTCACCGTCCGCTTCCTCCCCATTGGTATCGTCGCGGAGTACAGAGAAGAAGCGAGCAGGCATCTTCACCATAATGTGAGTCGCGCAAGGCCATCACTGGAGCTTACGGAATCTATCAGCGCGCGGCGTACTCCCCGGAATGGCGACTCGGACAGCACATATCTGGAGCAACAGGAGAGGGCATCCGAGGAGCGTGTTGCTCACTCGGATCGCTTCATTACGTCTTGCTTCCATTCCCGCTTCTAGCTTCCCTCCTGCTGATGGCTGTCCGCTGCTCTCACCTTTCGCTCACCTTGTTGCTGTAAATAAAAGGCCGTTCCCATCGACGCTCTGGCAAGCTAAGTCCGCTGCCAACTCAGCGCACGCTCCTAGTCTGGCGAGTTTGGTGCGCCCCTTGTGATGTTACCCCTCTCCGGCGTTAAGTGTTTGCATGGTTACCTACCTTATGCCAGCCACCAGGTACCTCACACCGTCCCTAACCCATATTCCATCATTAGGAACTCAACTTCGTGTGATGTGTTATTGGTGGTGGACATGGTTAGACGTTACCATCCCATCAAACGTACGTGGGCTTGGCGCCAGATTCGAAAGACAGCACATCTGGACAGACTTACCCTACAACGCTCGTAACGCGTGGAGATGATCAAATGCCGGTTATGTATGGACACGTGAAGCTAGGTACGAACAACTTGAGTACATCCCTTTCCTTTTCCTGGCGAGTCTTTCATCGTTTGCTGACCTAACGACGGTAATCCAGCAACAGCAAAGTCACCTCAAAGTAAGGATCTTCTCACATTGTCTTCCATCTCGCCATCCATCCGCCGATCTTCTTCGCCGTACGCCTGCGCTCACGCGCTACATGGAACTGCTCATTAGAGCGTAGAAGTGCAAGCTCAGAGGTGCAAGAGACCATTTGATGCCACAATCTACACGAAGGAAGCCTGCAGTGACGCACACAGTAAGATCATAGGGAGGAGGGAGCGAAAATCGACACGCTCCTTCGCGTAAAGGGGCAAGATCAGTCTGGGAGGTGTGAAGGAGGCAGGGATGGACAAAGACGAAGGCGACATCAGCGAGAATGGAGCCGCCTCGAACAATGGCAAAGACAAAAAGCCGAACAAGCGCGGCTGGAGCCTCTGGGGCAAGAAGAACTTCAAGAAGGTCTTTGGCACTCCCCTTAGCGAGCTGGAGTTCCAGGAGAACACAAAGATTCCCATAATCGCCTTTCAGTCAATTGAGTTTCTCAAGAGCCGAGGTACTCCCCACTTTACCCTTACGCCTCATCTATCTAAGTTCTGTCTCAACTCTCTGGCTCTGTCTCGACTCACCACTAGTTTCTTCCCATCGAGTGATATATCTTACTTTTTTTTCTTCTTAGGGCTCAAGTCAGAAGGCCTCTTCCGTATTCCTGGCTCACAAAAACAAATCAATGAACTCAAGGCTGAGTATGATGCAACTGGTATGTTTTGCAGCTTTGTTTTCTTTTTTTCCCTCCTGTATTGCTCTCAGCGACATTGCCATGTCACTTCTATCATAGTTCCTGACCTTACCCTTGTTCCGAATGTAGGAGGACGGCAGGGGGTGAACGCAGGATCGGATGTACACGCGGTCTCTGGGCTATTGAAGCAATTCTTGCGGGATCTCCCGGAACCGCTTCTCACCTACGATCTTTACCCTCACCTTGTCAAGGCGCAGAGTGCGTACTCACTCAACTGGGCCCTGTCCGAGCGAGCTCACACTGTGTTCTTTGTAATACAGGCCAGCGAGAAGTAATCGCTCGATTATGCTCCATCCGCGAACAGATCACACAACTACCCGATGTTAATCGGGAGATGCTTAAGTATCTACTTGAATTCCTTACAATGGTAAATGTGTTATTGTTCTGACATCACATAAAGCGAGTGTACTCATTTCATATCAACATGCAGGTTTGCCATAATTCAGAGGATAACAAAATGACTACCGCCAACTTGGCGATCATTTTCGGGCCAAATTTGTTGCAAGTACGCTTAGCTCGCCTGCCTGTCCCCTCACTTAAAGACACACTGACACTCCTCCTCTCCTCGTCAAAGCCAAAAGATGGTGATCCTATCAAATTGATAGAAGAGGCGCACTACGTCAACGGTATTGTCAAAACGATGATTGATGAGTTCGATTTCGTCATCAACGTATGAACCAGTGAACGTTCTTAGCTGCATGATACCCAAAATTGATCATGCGCTTGCAGGGTGCTGAAGTGCCGCAATGCATTCTGGATGAAGAACAAGAATGGAAGGATAGGCCAAGGGGCAGAAAAGCTGGACGAACAATGAGCGATCCGGCTCGGCCTGGCGGTCAGAATGGGTATGGCTTAGCTCATGCACTTGTCGAAAATATTGATGCTCACTCGATGACGTACCTAACAAATGCCTTCAGATTGAAATCAAACCAAGCAAGTGAGGCCGATTCAGGCGTGCAAGTATCGTTGCCTGTGTCGGTCACTCATCACACTTCAATCAGGCGCAAGTTAGTGTGCTCCAGTTCAGATGAAACTCAAGTTAGCAGAGACCAGATCATACAGCAGTCTCCACCGATCGAACCGCCAATAACGGCCGAAATGGATCAGACAGTCGAAGAAGATAAGGATACACCGTCCCACCAACACGATCGGCCTGCGGAAGATAGGATAGAGGCAGAGTTCGTTCAGAGTTCGGGCTCTGTGCCAGAACCGTCCGTGGGTACGTACCCTATTTTGGGGCTCCTTGTCGATGCACACGCTCATCCCTTGGTGTCAGGCCCCACAACGCTGTCTGTTGCGCGAATGAAGGATCTCATTGCTAAGGCCAACACAGAACGAGGCACGACGCAAGAGGAGACGAAAAGCTCGCCGGCGCTACTGGAGGAAATCGTACCGCAGAAGGTCAACTTAGGGCGTAGTCAGAATGGGTTTACAGAATTCTTATCTCAGTCACTCGGAAGCTACTACGCCGGCCTATCCTCAATGGAAAGCTCCGATCAATCCCTTTTCGCGTCACGAACTGGCGAAGACAACTCCATGTCACTAGATAAGATTGACGCGGATCCGCCCCTGGCATTTACTATCGAAGGCAATCCTAGTAAGCGAAGTTCGGTCATCAACATGCAACCAGCGGAGTCGTCTACTATGAGTAGCCAACCGACTAATCGAAGAAGCAGCGTAGAGGGGAACTCTGATAGTGGTGGTTTTGATCAGATATCAGATCGAAGTAGAAGAGGGTCACGGCTCTTCGGACTCAAGAGTAAACCGGAAAAGGAGAAAGAAAAGACCGAACGCCGTGAACGGAAGCGAGAAAAGAAAGAAGAACGAGAACGAGAACGGGAGCGGGAGAAAGATCAGACCATCGCAATGCTCTTCGACCGTCTACGACTGTGGCGCGAGAAGGAAAGAATCCCCGAGAATGTGCAACTCATGAACATGAAACAGATCAAAACTGAGAAGCGATGGCTGAAGAAGGAACTCCATCACCTGGACAGCAAGGCACAAGCTCCTCATAAGGAAGCTGTACAGCGCTATGTTATTAACTTGCTATCTTTCCGCAGGGTGTTCGAGAAGAGCTCAGACCGCTTCACCTCCGATATCAAGAACTTCTCTTTTATCTTGAACATCTTCGAAAAACCCGAGCGATGGGATCCTTCCCAGCTTCCTCGCCGACAGCGATACAACACACGCCTGCAAATGCATCGAAGAAACCTGGAACCCCGTCCCGGGGTTCGCAGATCGATTCTACTGACGGAGCCACGCAACCAGAGGATGAGGACGAAAACTGCCAATCTCCTAGTGGAACAACTTCCGCTCGTAATGGCCTTGAACACCAACAGGACCCACCTGAAAAGAAGATTCACTGTATGGCCCTCATATCTCATCACTCATTCTGATCGATGATCCTGACTCCCTTTCTTTTCTCTTCAACAGCTCGTTCGAGTTCATTCATATTCAGAAGAGAGGATCGATTCGGCATTTCCAAGTCCTCTAAGCGGAGAAGCAAAGAGCGAGACAAGCAAAGGAAGAAGGGGTATCGCCCTCAGCATATAACTCAAGCTGCTGATCTACCAACTCATTCCTCGCTCGCATTTTCCTCCTCTTAGTGGCAGTTTCACTGTTGGGACGTCATCCCAAGTGCGACGGAGTACGGAATTGGAGATTCAGTCTGTGCAGTGTAATGGTACACTCACCTTCCTCCCTTGCGATGTACGTCAAGCTTACATGTTTTCCTGCTTGCGCCGGTGGTGATGTATGTCCAGACCGCAACAACGTATCGTGATCTTCTATGATCTGGTATGAGAACGACGAGGACTAGAAGAGAGCGAGGAGTTTTTGAGTCCGACGCCCGTGGCGATCCTGCTTCCTCCCTCTTTTCGTGAGGCCTCATTCTCCTGATGATGATGTTCAGGCAGCCGAGCTGCGCGCTTATGGTGAGAGCCGTCGGGTGTACATACAACAACAATCGATGAAGAGAAAACAAAAGGAAAATCTGCATTCCAACCATTGCTATATTTTCCTTTATATTTTCATCTTGTTTTCTCTGACCGATGCTTTCCGCCGAGGTTGTGGAAGTCAGAGAGAAGTGACCTGGGATAGAACAACCAATGAGGGTTCTCCAAGGAGTTAAAGTATTTGTTTTACAATTCGCGGTAACCAACGTGGCCCGCAGTGACTCTTCTTCTCCGCACCCATATCAGAGGAGGAAGAGGAAGGACGGAGAGCAGCAAGGGCAGGCGTGATGGAATTATATGTCCGATTGGGACGGCTCTATCGCAGCCTTCTCTTCTGGAGGAGACGGCCTGCCACGATCACAGTGGATGAGGAGACACCGAAGCGGGAGAGAGGACGAGCAGGAGGAGGAGGGGGAGGAGGAGAAGGAGTAGGAGGAGGAGGAGGGGAGAAGTCACGCCAGATCACGTCTTTCTTCATGAGGTGGCAAGGCCTCGCTGCGGCGGTCCTCGCGCTGGTTGTGACGGTGGTCCTCGTGGTGCCGCCGTTCTTCATCCATCCGGACTATGGCGACTTGAGGACCGAGATGGACGGTGGAGTGCCAGAGCAGGTCCACGTCTCCCTCGGACAGGACGAGACGCAGATGATCGTCATGTGGTAACCGAACGTGCTATCTCCTGTGTTGTCTTCTCTCCGGCATAACGGCATCTTCACTGTGACCCTGAAAACAGGGTGACACCGAGAACTACAGGAACGACTAAGTCTGAAGTGCAGTATGGAAAGCAGCAGGGCGTGTATTCCCACAGTGTGCGCGCGGTGCGCGACACAGCTACTTACAAGTTTGGGTCCTACAGATCAGGTAAACATCAACTCAACAACAACAATGAGTACTTACGAGACTAACTTCTTCATAACTCCTTGCGCCAAAGGTGAATTTCATACGGTGGTACTAACAGGGCTAGAGCCATCCACAACCTACTACTACCGATGCGGCTCTGTGACTGGGGTATTTTCAACAGAATTGCTTGATCGGCATGATGATGAACATGTGGTGGGCAGTGGAGCGGTGAGTTTTTCTTTGTCACGGCACCGGCTCTTGGCAGCCAAGAGGTAATTGTAGGGACTGTAGGAGATACGGGCATCACAGGAGCCGCCGGACGGCTGATAGAACTGATTAATAGCTCCGATGTCCAAATGGTACGACATGAATAAGACGATTAGAGTGTTTGTTCCTCCTAATGTTACCTCCCCTCAGTTCTGGCATGTTGGCGACCTTAGCTATGCTGATGGCAAACAACCTATATGGGACACCTACGGGAACATGCTTCAGTCTTTTGGTAACTTGCTTCAGCTTCAGGCTTTGCCATTTAACTCGCTCACCGGGTGCTATCACCCTCGATGACACAGCGGCACGTATTCCATTCATGCCATTGCCAGGGAATCACGAAGCCTCAAACAGTCAGCACTCCTTCCTACCCTTCCACCTACGTTATAACATGCCGCTTCTTGCAAGGTACGATTGCCCTGATCATGTTCCTCTGGTCTATTCGAATGTACTTATCGGAGAACACAGTTTCTCTGGTGGAGGGAAGTACTACTACAGCTTTAACTTCGGACCTATACACTTCGTGTGCCTCGATAGTGAGCATGACTACTCTACCCAGTCAGCCCAGTATCGGTACGCACATGGGAGCTGTTATGATCCTGATCCTTCTTCTGGGTGCCGCTAATCGCCTGAATACAAGATGGCTGAAGTCGGACTTAAAGTCTGTGAATAGACAAATCACACCGTGGCTCATCGTGGGCTGGCACCGACCTTGGTATAACTCAAACACGGCTCATCAGCGAGAAGCCGAGGCCATGCAAAAGGCCATGGAAGGTAAACTCACGTACCTCTATCTGCACTTCATCGAAAGTTGATGAACCAGCTTCCTCATCGGCAGATGTTCTCATGACGTTCAAGGTAGACATGTGCATCACGGGACATGTGCACGCGTATCAGCGAAGCTATCCGGTGTACAAGTCTCAGCCAAACCCTGCCGGTCCTGTTCACATCACCTTGGGTACGGGAGGTACACCTGAGGGGCTCATCGGTGCGTGGCTCAGCTCACCAAACTGGTTTGTGCCCCGCACGCAGCCTCCTGCAATGCTTCTCTCACTTCCCAGTTCTTACTCCTAGGTCGGCCAAGCAAGACGCCAGCAACTGGGGCTTTGGAAGGATGCACGTGATGAACGCTACACATCTTGAGTGGCGGCTCATTCACCTCGATGGTCGTGTAGCGGACTCCTTCTGGCTCGTTCGAGAACGCTGACACTGAAGAACAAGAGAGGATGTACATAGAGACAAGGACCTTCTTTTTGAACACTGCTAGTATTTGCCAGCGGATACGATCGAACACCGTAGCGGGACAAGCCGCGACTTTAGAAACCAGAGGGAGGATAGCCATAGCTGGGCGGGTAGTGAGGCACCGAGTAGGTAGCCACAGGGACAACGTCCCAATGCTCCCAGGGACCGGCACGGTCACGGTTGGCAATCACTGAGTTGTTGTCCTCCGCGCACTGTGTGCAAAAAGAGATTGACTGTCAGGACGGAAGGTGGGAATCAAGTGAAGGAGTGTCCACATACCAGGTACTTCCCGTGGTGAGAACGGTAGGCAGTCTGTAGTTTGGAATAAGAACGAAGACTATCAGTACAAGAAACCAAGTGTGCATGTCAAGATGGCAGTCACGTACGTGATGGCCATGGTGCTCAATGTGGAAGTTCTCCCAAGGTCCGGGCTGGTCCCTGTTAGCCACCAGCGTACCGTTTTGCTGCACAAGCCGAACTTAGTTTGCCTACTTGATCAGGGGAATGCGCAATTGAGAGTACCTCAGCACACAGGTACTTGCCGTGGTGGGACCTGAAGGTGGCATGACCGTTGTGAGTGGTCATGGTCCAGGTCTCCCACTCCTTGGGCTCCGACCTGTCGGCGGTGACCCTACCGGAGGGCTCTGCGCACTGTCATACACAGGGCGAATCGAAATTATGGTTAGATTGCAGAGAATAACGAAGCGAACAGAGGACACGTACAAGGTACTTGCCGTGGTGCGAACGCAAGTGAACCTTGCTCTCTGTGATATGTACGCGCAGAGGAGTTAGAGTTCTCTACCACTCCCAAACGAACTTTGATGAGCATTCACACAGTACCCGAGCCGTGGTGGTGCTGAGGAGGAGAAGGGTGGTAGCCATGCTGGGGAACCGGGTGGTGATGGCCACCATGGTGGTGATGGCCACCATGGTGGTGGTGTTGGACTCCCGACACGACCCACTGTTCCCAGGGACCGGCACGGTCACGGTTGGCAATCACTGAGTTGTTGTCCTCCGCGCACTGCACGAACACACCGACCACTCGTCAATTCACGACCAGAAAAAAAGGGGCTGCAACAAGGAAGACGGAGCCTGCTGTGTTCACGTACCAGGTACTTCCCGTGGTGAGAGCGGTAGGCAGTCTGTAGTGCGCCAGGTAATATGACATCACGCAAACACGAATACACACGTGTTTAAAACAGTTTAGAATAGTTTTCAGGGCTGGCCAGCCACTGGCACGTACGTGGGGACCGTGGTACTCCACGTAGAAGTGCTCCCAATCACTCGGACGGTCCCTGTTAGCGACCAACTGGCCATTTTGCTGTGGTCGGACAGTACGTAAGAAGTCTGTCGTCACTGAGTTTCATGAAAGAAAGGAGGAGTTGAGTACCTCAGCGCACAGGTACTTGCCGTGGGCCGACAAGAAGGTGACGCGGCCGTTGTGAGTGGTCATGGTCCAGGTCTCCCACTCCTTGGGCTCCGACCTGTCGGCGGTGACCCTACCGGAGGGCTCTGCGCACTGTCATAGAAAGATACAAAGTCAGCCGCCAGTACAGGACACCCAGCGCACTGGAGGGGTTCTGGGCCGTACAAGGTACTTGCCGTGGTGCGAACGCAGGTGGACTTGGCTCATCTTTGTGGTGTTGGTGTTCTTCTAGACGGTGGAAGTAAAGAAGCAGCGCACACTGTGGCCTTTTTTTTGTTGGTGCCGTATCGGGGTGTTCATAATCGGGCTCATTACCGGTAGCCAGAAAACGACTGGCTGACAGAGAAACAGCCAAGGAGAATTTAGAATGCAAGTTATGTAAATATGATAACAATTTAAACAATTTATAGAATTTACGAAACAAAACTTCTTTCGGAAAACCGAAACAAACTCAGGCTTGCGGAGAGGGAGCGGTGGCCTTCCATCGCGTGAGGAGGAATTGGCCCAGGGCGCTCGCAGGAGGACGAGTGCGTGCTATTTGGGCCATTCGATCGCTATGTTTGTGACTCCACTTTTCACGCTGCAGAATGGATACGTGTGAATGAATGTAAGCATGGGCTTGCCGCACACGAAGCAGTGAATACACAGCGCACCTCGGCAGCTTCACTTTGGGAGACTTGAGTTTCTAGTTCTCGATCATCGTTCCAGTCTTCTAGAATTTTGCCAATGTCCTTGGGCTTACTGCGTTCCAAGACCGTTTCGATGTCCCTGGCGATCTCAAGTTGCAATTTCTTCTTGGCTTGTGCTAAGATCTGACGCTGCTGTTCCGTCAACTCGCGCCCTGTCATCATTGCGCATTGTGAGATAACGATTGATCAACAATCAGAGAAGACGAGGCTTCATTATACCAAGCACGGGTGAACGAGGTGAGGTGAGCGGGGATCGGTGAAACAGTTCAGATATCGGAATCGGTTGCATCTTCCTGCATGGAGAAGAGGTAAGATCAGGCTTAGTTGGAACAACACATTCGGTTGCGGCTTGTCCGTACGCATGATTCCGCATCGGCGATCTGCAGGAGGTAATGGAATCAGTTTGATATACAATTCAGTCATATGTTAGGAATAGGCACGTACGCTTCGGCGTAGCGAGGCGAAGTGTCATCGATTGAACACTTGCGCTTGTGCGCCACCTCGGCCAATTGCGGCAAGGGCGTCATCGGCCCCGAGTGCGTTCCTCCTGCGGCTACATGGGTCGAATTGTTGTTAGCTTGGTGTTCCCTTGAAATCTACTACTAACGTACTTGCTGGCGCTGAACTCCCAAGAGGCTTGCCATTGGGAGAGGATCCCCGCGGGGAAGTATTCGGCGGTGGATAGGACGAGAGCAAGTTGAGGTTGAGTGTGCCCGGCGGAGAGAAAGTCTCCCGCTTTATGCTCAGTCGTGTGAGGTCCCGCTCCGACGGGCTCGGCGACACGGAGATTCCAGGCATGATCTTGGAGGCCGCACTGGCCACCATCTCTGCTGCTGTCGGATCACCGGATGTCGCTGACTTATTCCTGCGATGGAATCGACCGCCCTTTTCCCGCTCCCGCTCCTTCTCCCGCTCCTTCTCTTTCTCCTTCTCCTTGTCCCGTTCCTTCTCTCGTCGTAGGTGGTCAATGTCCGAACTCCCCGTCGTCCGCTTGTTCTTCCTCTGGAAGAGGCCGACGCCGCTGGGCTCGTTGTGTTCGTGCTTCTGGTGCTTTCGCTCCTCCTTCTCCTTCTTGCGCTTCTCCTTCTCCTTCTCTTCCTTGTCCTTGGTCTTCTTCCCTCCGGACTCAAAGTCAAGCTCTTCCTCTTTGAAAAAGTCCTCCGCCGACCCTTTCTTCTTCTTGCCGCTCCACATATTCTTCTTCTTCTTCCTCTATCTTCTCTCCTTCTTCCTTACCTCCTTCTTCTTCTTTCTTCCTCTTCTTTCTTCTTTCTTCTTCTTGCTCGCTCTTGGTCTGAATGTCTTGAAGCGTCTCTGGTAAGAGGAGCTGACTGCAGAGGACACAACAACCACAGCCACTCCTGGCCCCTGCGCAGATATGCGGGAGTTTTCGTGTTAGTGCACACACACCCCCAAGTGCCCCACGCGCCTCTTTTCCTTCCCACAGGGAAAATAAAAACAAAACAAAATAAAACAAAAATAAGATTTAATTAAAATAAACAGAGAAAACAAGATAGGGTCATTTTTCTCGGAATTATAAAATGGCCTGCCCCATTTTATAAAAACCGAATAAATTAATTTATCTTCATCTTAAGAGATTTGAAAAGATCGAAGCGATGGCAAAGAATGAAAGCGACGGAAAAAGGCACTGCGAATGGCTGGGCGTACAAAATCGACTCTTGCCTCTTGTCCTAAGTTGAGCGCGAGCTGGAAAAGAAGAAGGGCGTGCTTGTATAAGGCACACTGTGGTCTCGGCGCGTGCAGTTGCCTCACGACTACACTTTATAAGAGGGGATATTGTGCGTTTGCTCTGGGTCCCCACGTATCGCGATGAAGTGCCCCACTTGTGGGGACAATTTGAGCTCCAATTGTGCTAGTTGGGCAGTTTGAACTATCCCGGGGATTTGTGGGGAGAATCGCCGACGAGAAGGGATGGTGGCGGGTTGTTGTCATTCTTCAACGGGAAAGTCGCGAAGCTCTAAGTGAACGCGCGATCATCCGCAATGTATGCGTGTGCTCCACGCAGTCCGGTACGCGGAAGGGAGAGGGAGGGGAAAAGGAGTAGCTGTCCCGCACACCTGACACAAAGGAGTTATCAGCAAGAGAGAGACCTCCAACAAAGTTAGTTCGTCAGGGCTAGGTACCACACAAGCTCTATGCAAAGGTCAGTGCAGGCAATCACTCCGACTGTGGGCGGTAGAGCCAACCGACGGCTCGCTTCGGCGTCGACTATGCTTGCAGCGCGTAGCACTGCCGGAATGCAGCGTGTTGCCACTCGGGTACCGGTGTTCACCATACTATGCCGTCTCGACAGTGTGGTATACTGCGTAGGTTGTAGTGACGCTTCTTCCAGTTGTATGCAGAGTCGCTAGACGAGCCCATGTGGCGAAAGGTGAACGTCCGGGCTAAAGGTACACTTCCCTGTTCGATCCAGTAGTGAGCAAGATAGATACTATCAACATGACATGGATGAAGGGAAGGGAATGAAGACCGTGGTCAAGGCAGACAAGCACGAGATGAAGCTGGACGAACCAAAGGATGTAGGCGGCACGGATGCCGGTCCGAGCCCTTTCCACGCCGTGTTGGGAGCACTGGCTGGGTGTGAGCAAGCTACCGGTATCTTGAAACTTCTCTGCGTGTTATCAAATGCAGATATCTCACTTCGATGGCACCGGGGAATGGGCAGTCCATTACCTGATCAAGAACCATGCTTGCAAGCTCGACATTGACAAGATAGAGTTCGATGTAGAAGGCCTCTATGGTATGGTATCCTGGTTGGAGGAAGGGTAACTTGTGCTCATTATTCATCTCTGCATGGACGCGGGTTGGGGTGTTAGATGCTCGTGGAATCATGGGAATAGGGGATGTATCGCCAGGTTTTCAGAAGGTGAAGCTCACGGCACGTCTCAAGACCTCAGCATCACAGGTAGGCTCATTCCATGTAAGTCCTCGTTTCAAAAAAGGCCATTCTGACTGTGCTCTGCATCTGCTCTAATTGTTAAGGCCGAGATTGACGACCTGGCGCGCAAGGTGCAGAGGCATAACCCCGTAGCATCGCTCTTCACGTCAGCTGGCATTCCTCTTGAAATGGAGTGGAAGCGCATGGAGTAAGATGGCTGAAGATGTTGATTTAAGCTCACGTCAATACAATGCATTCTGCCACCATCTTTCGGTCATCCTCCACACTTTCACATGCAACTGGGCATACGGTCTTGGCCTATCAGGCTCTTGCTGTGTTTCGCCATCTGCATTATGTACACTATACGACAAATCCAAGCATAATGAATGAGAACACAACAGCAGGATAGATCAGGGTAATGTATAATCGGGTACCTGCTATTCACAATATCGTAGGTCTGAATCTCTCAACTAATTTGCACGCCTTCTCTTGTCCCCACGACCATTTGAGGGTGTTGTCTCAAGTACGACATATCGTGCAGCGTCTCGGCGGTGGTCCTCCCTCGAAAGAGCGCTACGCGTAAGTTCCACCAGCAATTCAGGGACCTTGCACAGCTCCTTTTCAAAGTCGGGTTGTTCGACCAACATCTACATACAAAGAACTGCGGTTAGGCCTGGAAAAATCAGGTAGAGCATCAAAGCATACCGCGTCGTAGTTATCCATGATGTACTGCTTGCACTTCTGTTTGAGAAACTCGACGTGATATCTATCGGAGCAAATAAAAAGTGTAACCGCATTCTGTTTGTTTATGAAGCTCATCAACACCACCTCGCACAGTGTCTTCAACGGGAAGAGCAACATCTCTAGTGTAGTGAGGATAGAGTGAGTGACAAGGCTACATAAAAAGAGTGCGAACAAGACTGGAGACGGAAGTTACCTTCTGCAAGTGCGAGCAGTTGAAGGCATCCTTCGGCTGAAGGGGGTGTTTCCACATCATCGCAATAAATCCACTCAAGCATGAGCTTGAAGGTCGTGGGGTCATGATCAAGGATTGTCACCTGTAGGCAGAGCGCAAAGTTAGTGCGTTTCCTCTAAGCGTGGGGAAATGTCCAATTTACTCACCTCACCCGTCTTCTGCTCGGTACATTCTGAAAATGTGCTTGAAAACATGGCCCGCATCTTTTCGCATCGTGCAGAGAGAATTAGCTGTGGAGTACAAAGTGAGAAGTCAACATTTAGGTACCGGCTGGCTCAGATCGAATTCGATGTCATACGTACCCGGTGCGCTTGTATCCTCTCGCCACCCACGATAAATGTGACATCAGTGGAATTGCTTTGGCCGCGCATGGCCTCAAGGTAGAGCTCGCGCATGTCTGCTCGAAGTGTGTTCCTTTGTGCTTGATGGCTCATGAGGTGAAGATAGGAATGGAACTCAGGCGTGTGCGTGACCTTGATGGTGTCGTTGGTGGCCAGGCAGAGGCTCCCGCACTGGGTACCACCCACACCAAGTCAGTTTCTTGCTGTAGCCGTACTGTAAAACTTCACCGGCAACCAAAGAAGGAACCACGACTGCCAGAAAGTAAGGAGGTGGCATGAGGCACCGTATCGTTGTCTTGAATGGTGCGGTTGCCAAACTTGAACTGCACACCACAGCGGTTCGTGCCATCGTCGAGGTGCAGGCTGTACTCTTCACAGTAACGCTTCTTGAGCTTCAGCAGCCGTATGGTCTTGGGAATCCTGAACTCCACGGACTGACCTGCAAAGTGCACACATGGAAAGTGAGAACGAGCCTTGGCGTTGCCGTTGGCCTCATGCCAATATCACCATCGAAATCAATTTATTTATTTTTTCCATGAACCGGATCAAATTGTTTAATGAACAAATGAAAAAGCAGAGCTGAATGAAAAGAAAAATATATAACCTGGGATGCAAAAGAAGGAGGAGAGTTTGATTGTGGTTGGGGGGAAGGGCACCTTTGGTCACACGCAGGATCTCCTTGCTTTCATCGACGTAGAGATCCTCGCTTGCGATGACCCTGATTTTGACCACGTTGGCGTCCTCGATGAGGTGATCGTCTCCCCTCTGGTGTGATGCGTGCGTGTGCGCCATTGGGTTGAGTGGACGATGAGATCAATTGGTGTCACCTCCGCGCCGTGTGGATGATGAACAAAAAAAAGTAAAAGGTGAAAAAGCAACTTTAGCAAAAGATTTGAAATTTTGGAAATTGTTTCATTACATTTGCATTCTTTGCATTGTTCCTTTGCCTACGTCGAGCTTCTGAGAACTTGAGGATAAAATACAATTCTGTGCGGTACCCAAAACCCTAAGCTTAAAACCAAGTTCACACAAACACGCGGTATGGAAGTGCGGAGGCGCAAGGTGGCAGGAGGGGACCACACACGAACCTCCTCCTCGACACAAGCATCTTCATTATCATCAACAGCAAGATTGGTCGACGACACAGAAATCGTGACGGTGCGACCAGACGAAGTGCGGTCGCAGTGGACAGTCACTACCAACGCGGGCGGGACGGACATGCTGCGGGGTGCGGTGACCAACGCGCTGACCTCGCTCGGGGACAGCCCCTTCGTCACCTTCATCGTCGACCTCGTCAAGCGGGCACTCAACCTCATCTGGACTTCTGACCCCACTGCTGCGCCCCCTGACCCTCGCACCAGGTGTGTGCCTCTCCCGTCCCTTTTCTCTCTGTTTCACCACCTGAAAAAGTCCATTCCCTTTTGTGATGACTGTGTTTGTTTCTGGTGGTGATACTGATGTCATGTGTGATGGCATGCAGGCAACTGCTAGAAGAGTTTCGCAGCATGACCACAGTCAGCTACGACCCGAGCAACACCGAACACGAGGAACAACTCTTGTACGACTTCCTTCTTCATATGATATGCTGTGCCGGTTTAGAGAAGTTGACGAACAGAAAAAGGAGTGCTGATACCAGTCTTCTGTCCACGGACATAGGTATTTGTGGGCGTGCTCGTTCCCGCAGGAATCGCTGGATGATCGAGTGTCGGATCAGTGGAAGCGGTTGGGCTTCCAGGGACGTGATCCTGCCACTGACTTCAGAGGATGCGGCGTATTCGGCCTGCAACAGATTGTTACCTACGCGAGAAAGTACCCCGAAGCCTTCCAGTTTCATCTCTCGGGCGCTCACCACGAAGAGGCCTATCCGGTACCGTTCTCGTATAGATCTGTTGTACTTTGGAAAACAGTGATATCTCATTGCGCGTTTTCTAGTTCGCAATCACGGCCATCAACTTGGTGAACCTACTATTCCAGCTTCTTGGATGGGGCATGCGTCCGTCCAACTCGCCCGCCAAGGCTGTGCTCGTGAACATGCTTTTCGCCAATGCCGAGGGCGAGCGCTCGTTCAGAGAGGGTCAAGGGTGGCGTGAAGACATACGTGAAAATGAAAATGAGGAAGACGGAGACGAGACAACTCGGAGTAGGCAGCGCACGTTGGAGGTCTTCAGTGAGGTCTTCGTAGCTACCTTCCACCTTTTTGACAAGGGTACAACGGTCTCTTTTCTTATCACCATCCGATACTTATGCCTACGATTGCAGAGTGGAAGGCGCAGAATGCACACTATATGGACTTCCCAAAGGTCATCGCATCGACTCAGGTGAGCTTCATATCTCGAGCCGTCTCCTGTGCTTGCCGCTTTCTAATCATGTCATGCTTCCTTATGCCCACAGGCCAAGCTGGAAGCGTTCTTGCAGCAAAATAGGAAGGTAGATGAGGTCACCCACTTTAATTACACGCATAACATATCCATTAGAGGATAGTAAGAGGTGAAGTGTTGTGTGGACGTATTGATGCGGTTACCTCCTTCTTGCATTTAGTTTCCTGTAAATAACAAATAGAGCCATATTACACCACTACCTTTGCGCCCGACGAAGACCCTCGTTCTTGAAACTTTAATTACTGATGTTGGTAAGACTCTTCTTCTCGCTCGGCACTTCATCTTCGCCTTTCTCTTAATGATGGCCCAGCAGCTACGTATTAAACAAAAAGATCGCTGTAAGACCCTTCCGGACGACAACACATTCAGGCAGCGGTATCCGGCTTGACAATGCGCATCGTCATGTCGCGCTTACGGGTGAGAATAGTGGCCATCTTGATAGCTTCGTTGATGGCTTCCTCCCACGTCCGTCTCTCTTCGGCAGAGCCAGTAGTGACGGTGATCTTGGCACGCTTGTCTGTGTGCAGCAGAACGAAGTTGCAAGGGGACGATGCATCTGTACATTTCAAGCGTAGCCACGATATTAGACTACCTGCGCGTTCTCAGGTATTCTTTTGCTTACCTGCCCACAGGATCAGAAGCTTTAGAGGAATTGCAGTGATGCACTGATGCTTCTTCGGCCCCAGTTTCTTTGTGACCAGCACCATATCGTTGAACAGCATCACCGAGCCTGTTGCCAAGTGTGAGCAGCGCAGATTCGAGTGAGGATACACTCAATGGAGCCCGCACCTGCCCACGCCTTAGTCACCTTGTCGTCTCGGAATATGCGAGTGAACTTGCCCTTTTGAAGGAGCTTACGCGAGGGCATCACCAATTGGACGGGCTGTTGGAGAACCGATTCAACGTTGAGCACCAGCGATACACTAGGACGACAATCGGCTGAGAGTGTACCTCCTCTTTCCAGACCATGGAGTTGTGAATTCTGACCAGTTTGGCCAGGGCCTCTGATTCTCGTTTCTTCTCATTGAGATACGCCAACAGCTCCTCCAACTTTTCCATCGCTTGCTTGAGTTCCCCGTAGTACGTATGATCCTCTGGAGTGTGCTTGATCAACTCCTTCAGTCATGCCATGATGTTTGTCAGGCCGCACAGCTGGGCATGAAATAAGCGTTTCTATGCGTGAAGTACCCTTAACAGCAGAGGATACTTGCACACGCGCTGCAGAGGCTTGATGAGCATGCTCTCCAGTTCAAGTCTATTACTGGTAGGGTGCATGCGCATCATCTGAGTCACAGGCATTTTGAGGTTCGTCAGTAGCGACCGGGGGACGGTAAGTCACATCAATCAGTACCTCAAGGAATTCATTGAATGTAGGATCAGACTTCCTTAGCTCTAGCAACCGCTGGCCAGCCGCAGGGTGATTGGAACAATATGTGATGTACACCTTCATCGCCATAGCAAGGTCAAGGAATGGCGCTCCCACGTTCTGCTCATGCGGAGGTAGCTGGTGCACCTCTTCCAGCTTTGACACGAAGAAATCACGGTTAAAATGCGTTCATCCGGTAGAATCCATCAACAATCCAGTCGTACCTTCGCTTGGAGCAAAACATTCACGCTGAGGATCACCTCAAGGTTGGAGAATATAGTGGCGACATCGGCCGCTCCGCCTGGAAGAAGGTTCGTGAACATAGGATTGTTCTTGTAAAGCTGCAGGTGCTTTGGTTAGCACTTATCGCCAATGGTCATCTCAAGGAAGCGAGCGGAACCAGAAGTATTGTGTTCAGGTCCCGCACGTAGGTCTTCTCCGTCTCCACCAGCTCGTTCATCACCTCCACCCGAAGATGACTTCGAGCGGCAGCACCTGAAGATGTTCCTCCTGCTGGAGTAGAAGGAGTGCTTGGCGGAGCAGACGGTTGAGACACTGGAGGCAAGGTTTCCAGGCCAAGATCCTCCGCTGTTAGTCCCAGCTGCTCCAGAGTTGGGGCAGGTGGTGGCGTAGGCGGGGCAGCAGCCGGCGCGAATGCACGGAAGGCCGCTATCCACCCATTCTTCTCCTCCTGCGTTTCTGAAGCAATCATGTACGGCTCACCTTTGCCTGCATCAGTGCGCGCACTGGATTAACCTCCCGCAAGCATCTCTCTCACCTCTTCGTGATGGAATGTACCATGGATCTCCCAAACGAACTTATTCTCGTAGAAGAACTCATTCTGGATGTTTGCAGCGTTGACATCCATGAAGCCCAGAGGGCTGGTGGCCTACATACATGGAACGCTTTAGCTCATCCTCAATGCCCCTCTTGTACATCGAACAGATTGTCAGTACCGTCTGACTGTTGTAATAAAATAAAAGACCCGCTCGCTTGAGGACAAAGAAGCGCCACTTCCAGGTGGAGATGGCACGCTGACCCTTGATCTTCTTCTTATAAAGATAGCCTTTGTAGTATACATCCGACTGCTCGAACGCTGGGTTGATATCCTGGCGGTAGAGTTGGTCAATTCATCCTCTTCATCACAAGCACTCTGGCAATGCAAACACACCTCCTTTCCCAACAAGTTGAGGAAGCTCTTCCTTCTACGGGTGGCGCGACGTTCGACATCCGGGCCAGACACTGCAGGCAGCAGGCTCAACTCAGGCAGCCCAGGAGTGCTGGAGGGTGCGCGAGGACTCAAGGCGAGCTGCTGCACCAGGGCTGGTTTGAGCGCTGCGCTCGAAATGCTCAGTTCCGGCTCCGAGTTTCGCGGGAGAAGGATGTCAACCACGGGGCGTTCTTTCTCCTGTGAGATCTTCACCGCTGGAGTCACTCGCTTTGGGGGAGCTGGTAGTGATGTGGATGGCCCACAGCTTGCCGGTTGCTGGAACTGCAGGCCGAATAACGCTGGAGGCACTTGAATCCTTGCCTGGTCACGAGGAGGAACAGGTGGGCCACCTCCACCTTCACCCATGTATCGAGGACTGATGATATTACGGTCCCCCAGCGAAGGTTGTAAGCCAGCACTGAAAGTCTTGAAGTGAGGTCTGCCTCCAGATCTTCCCTGTTGTGGAGGTGGATTGCTTGGTGTGGGTATGGCGAGGATTGGGGGTGGCTGATAAGAGGGTAGACGAGGCAGCTGCGGAGGCAAAACAGGAAGAGGTCGTGAAAGATCCAGCTCCTGCGGAGGACCACTGCCCTCTACTTCAGGCGTTGGAGGAAGGGGGCGAGTGGGAGCAGGAGGAGGCGGGCGTGTGGGCAACCGTGGAACTCCATTCGGGCTACTCATCATGCTTCGCTCTGAGGGACCACCTTGCTAACACGTGGTGTCCTCCTCAGCTCCCTTGAGCACCTCCAGCTTTGATGTATCTGGCGGCAGAATATTCTCTAGCCAGAGAGCTGAGGGATTAGCGAACCAAAATAAGAAATTATCCTTATCCATAAAACAGCAAAATAAGAAATAAGAATTAATCATAACCTAGAAAACATAAATATTTCAGGGCAAAATCAGCTCTGAAAAACCGTTCCTTGTTTAAGCTTTGTGTACAATCAGCTCCTGCCTAAGGTGCGGAGGGCGAATCAGGTTTGCCGCACACCTTCATGTGGCCTTGCGTCCAGTCGTACGCTTGACAAGTCCTGAACCACAAAGGATAAATATGTATCAGAGGATCAACGACAACTCAGAACGCCAACGAACCTGCTGCAGTAGGGCACTCGCTTGCCAGCGTCTTTGCACGGACCACAAAGCTTGAATTTCACTTCATCTGATTCCCAGTTGTTGCAGTTGCTTGCCGTGCATTTCCGCAGGTCTCGCGGTACGGCTGGAGTAGTGACAGCGTCCATCGGCTGCTCAGGCTGAGAGGAGCCTGTCATGACGTCGGGCTCGTCGTGGTGGGCCGTGAGCATGTGGACCTGAAGGTCATCGAAAGAATCGAAACCAGAGGAGCACTTCGGGCACACAAACATAGAAGGGCTGCGTCGCATGTTGTGGTGAATCGATGTTGGAGCAGGTGTCGGATTAAGGACAGGACAAACAGACGGATGAACAAGCATATCTGCACAACACGGGTAAGGTGAGGGCACCAGAGAGATAAAGGAAGGAATTACCCTTTCTGCGCACGCGCTGCTTACACTCAGGGCACACGTCGGTGAGCTCGCCACACTTGGCCTGGTGCTGATAAAGGGATACATAAGGCATAGTAAGATTGCAGTATTCGCACTGCACGGGTCTGCTCTTGCATTCTTCATCCTTGTGCTTCGGAAGAAGATATGCCTCCACCTGGCCAAAGGGCGGTAAGAAAATGAGAGCATTAATCGGCATGACTCTGTATGTACTTCATCATGGCACTGATCACACTTAACCGGTGCATGCGCGGTCTCCAGATGCTCTTGTCGCTGCGACGTGGGCACGACTTGGCCGCACTTTGTGCAACGCCAGTTGATCCTCGCGCAACGAGCTTCATGCATCGCGAAGCTTTGAATAGCGATCGGTTTTCGACAGTTATCGCATATCTTGTAATCCACACCCTCCGTAAGGTCCGTTGTATTGAGATCACCCACAGTTGCGCCGGGCTGCCGGAGAAAGATCCCATTAAGCGTGGCACGATAAAAACACTGAGGCAGTGGGCCATACCGCTTCGGTTTTCTCTTTCTCTGCAGCTGGCGCAGCCGTCGTTGATGCGAGTGGCTTTATCTCTCCGTGAAGTGGAGGAGCGAAGTCAAGGTTGATATTAGTGTCAATGAGCGAAACCGCTCTTCCAGGAGCCACTTCCAGCACTTCCAGGTAGTATTTCTTTTCGTTATAAGTGAGCACCAGCGTCTCCCCGGCTGTGGAAGAACATTAGTAAACCAACGTCAATTAAGTGTATAGTTCTGCCATACCGGTAAGCGCCACAAAGTCAGGTAGTAACCATTCAAGCATAGCCTTGGGGTTGTCCAGGCTGTTGTGAAAGTCGGCGGAGTGAGGCTGCAAACAAGATTGATATGAGGTAAATTTGTATGCCAATAAATCAAGAGTCGTGCTACGTACCTGAACCTTGACATCTGTGCCCTTGGGGAGATTGACTCTGCGCAACTGAACTGGTTGTCCCTCTCTGACGCCAAGATTGTCCATGATCCACTTTGGAATGCACACTTGACCAGGATTGGCGGTAAATTCAAGAACACCACAGAAGAGTCGCCTTTTCTGATTTCCCGTGACCTCGAAGATGATAGTGTTTTCCTTCTGCCCAGGAGTGTTACCGCTTTGAGAGAGCATAAAGGAGGGAGCTCTGTCACAGATCACGCTTGTGAGTTACGAATTACCGGCAAAGCCAGAAGCCCGGGCACAGTTACCGCTCGAATCCTAGACTGTCTGCTTGCGTGTCAAGCTCTCGAGTAAGCTCTTCGATGGCCGAGAGAGGCATAATTATTTTGCCTCCCTGCTCAACCTCAGGTCTACCGAATGACTCTGGAGAGCGTACAGTATACCTCCGCCAAAAAGCATTGATGGTGGGGAGACCATAGCTGGGAGTCGCGGTGGACATGTCCACTCGAGCTCCAGACTTGATGAGGGCTTCTCTGATGGCCCTCACGATGTCGAGAATTGACATGTTACGGTTCCATCCTTTCTTGCCTGAAATTGGCCAAAAGAACTGTTAGATCCAATTGATTAGAGAGAAGAACTACGTACTTGCATCCTCCAGCTGTAAGGAAAAGGAAAGTGGATTTACGTCCTCTTCCATTTCGCGTTCGGCCGAGGGAGTAGTACTCGTAGTGCTGCTTGTAGCTTCGCCGATCTCCTCCCCCATGGGGCATGGCACTGAATCCTCTACCGATATGCCGTTGCCAACATTTAAGCACGAGATGGGTTTCTACAGCGTGAAATTAGTGACTCCTCGTACTTAGTACTGCCAGTGATGAAAGACTCGCACCTCCAAACGAAGGCCGGGACGGATAAGCCGGAACTGCGGCGCACTAAACGGGTAGTCGGGCGGGAATTTCATCTCGATAAGTATTTCAGCTTGTTTGACTCTAATGTTGCCAGACTCCGCAGTAGATACGGCCATGGGATCAACTAGAAGCGTGTATTCCGTAAGGTCTTGCCCTAGTTCGCTGTCGTAGTCAAAGCCCCTAAGTCGGATATTCCTAGAAAGCAGAGAAGTGTAAAGCGCAATGAACGAAAAGCGCCAAATAAGTGAGTGGACTTACCAATGGTAGAGGTCGTTAGCAGAGGGTCCCGCTGTAAAGTCAATATTCTGCTCATTCAGCATTTTCATCAGATCCCACTCTTCTCTGAGCTTTGTTGTTGCCTCGTTCGTTCCCTAATGTAACATGCAGACTATTAGTTTTACATGGACGGGGTTGAGAATTGCAAAGAGACCAGACGCACCTCCGAAGTTAGCAGGCCAGCCTCTTGCGTATCGTCAGATCGTCGATAAAGGAGGCTATAGTTGTTTTGGCGCATTTCAGGTGGGAAGAAAGGTAGAATTCTGGAGGGCGGACGCTTTCCACCCAGAATTTCCTTGGCTACGAACAGGAGCGCCTTTTCATTTCCCAGCATCATCTGCGCGCGCACCCGCCGCACCCACTCTTCAATCTCGTAGTGCGCAGCGTTGGTACGATAGAGGTATCGGCGTAGCTCTGGAATGATAATCTCTTCCCAATCCAGGAGCGTTGGATCTTTTTGTGGCATCTCATTCTCGCGCTCCTCCCTCTTCTTGAGCATGCGCTCGCCTTGAGTTATGATCGTGGGGAATGAAGGGCTCGTTGATGGCACATTTCGCGTGACGGAGCTGAAATTGAGGGCTAGCATGTCCAGCATCTCGGAGACACTCATAGGATCCTCTTTGGCACGTTGATCGAGGAGCTCATTCACTGTGGAGAGATATTCCTGCAATTCGGGAGCGCTCGAAACGAGGAACTAAGAAGCACAACGTCAGCATAACTTTCCTCACAACTGCGTATACTAAGCCGCACCATTGGCCTCCACGCTTCGTTGAAGAGTATCTGGAAGGGCAAGCAGTCCGGACCGATGATGGCCTCGGCCTGCTGCCTGTCCTCGTGCACGGCCAACAAGTTGATATCGACGATCGTGTTGTCTCGTTTCCATTTTTGTACCTCATCCTTCACTGCATCGGCACTGCCGTCCTTCTTTTCCACTTCCTGTTCCATGCTGTCTGCCTTATCCTCATTCGCCACGACGTCCATAGGCTCTGTACGCGCCCCGTTCGCCCTGTCCTTCGCTGCACCATTGGCGTCCGAACCTGCACCCGTGCCGGTGGTGCTTCCTTGTGGTTGTGGCGCCGGTGCCGGTGCCGCCGCTGGCGAGACCGTGGGCTTGTACTTGGCCTCAAGCGCGCCCTCAGCGCGTCCCAGCAGGTCAGTCACGCCTCGCTGCGGGTTATCTGCTATGTGCATGTTCATCAGCATGGCCCACGTCTGCAGCTCCGGATCCTCTGTCTCACATAGGATTTGCTGCAGCAAGCCAAGGGTAGTCGTCGTCAGTGAGCTCGCCATCAGCCATGATGAGTAGAAGTGCAGAAGAGGAAAAGACCAAGTGGTGAAGAAGGTGAGGAGGAAACGTACCACGGGCTTGGCCGTGTCCTCGTCGACGTAGAGTTTCCAGGACACCCGCTCGTACTCGGGGAGCTGCGCGGACGCGCCGATCACAAAGTCGAAGCCGCCTGTCTCGGTGTCCACACCGAGGAGGGTGAATGGCGACTGCGGATGGTTCTTGAGCCATCGGTTGATCTCTTCCTTGATCTGCTGGCTCATTTTTGTATTCCTTTTTTAAAAGAATAAATCCTCTGCTTGGATTGTGTAGTGCGGGATCAATGCACTACGATCGTAGACCGCGATTGCGCGTGGAACTTTGGAATTAATTAAATAAGAAAGAAATAAAAAAATACGAATAAATAGAATTGGGGGAGGTTGGCGCAGAGGGGGGGATCGGGTGTTCCTCCCTTCTTCTCGAAAAAACGCGAGAGAGAGCGGAGGGATCGGGGCAGGTCACACGGCTTTCGCCTCCTTTTCACGTTTCTTTGGTTCTCTTCCTCGCCTGCCAAGCGCTGTTTTGCTGGCGACCACTTTTCTTTTTGAATTTTTCTTTTCTGTTTCGAAATTCACAGAACTTATTTCCCACTAAATATCATGAAATGTTTCGTTGTGCCAAAACAAATTGGAAAGCGTTTGTAATCAGTACAAAATTTGGTGCAGAAGACAAGGTTTGGGAGGGATCTCACGAAGATGGGGAATCAGAAGAGGGACGAATGCCAAGAAGTTCAGGAGAGAGACCCGGGAGGCACGGCTTGGCGCCCCGTGGCAGGTTCAGGTGTCCCTTGAGACCCTGCAGCTGCTGGGACGGCTTGATGTTGTGTCCGTCAGGGTCTGCACCAAGTGGGATGGATTGAAGGGTGGACAGCACTGAGTTGGTCGTGCGGATCTCGTCTCGAATCCTCATGAGCATCTCGCCGATCCTATTCATGCCCTTCAGTTTCCCAGAGGCGGCGTCAAGCATCATTCCCCAGTAGGCATCGGTGTCGACGTTGACGATGATCTTGTTCCCCGTTTCCAGCAGCAGGCTCTTCATCTCCTGCTTCGTCTTGAACTTGGAGCTCAGTCCACGGAAACAATACTCCTCTTTGACCTTATCCCAGTCCTTCCTCAGGAGCTCCTTGTTCGAGTGGCCGTAGACGTGCGCCTCCTGTATCGTGCGAGCACATCGAATCTTCTCTTCCAGCTCAGTTCCTTCGAACTTCTTCGACTGATAGTAGTGTTCCACTGTAGGGTACTCTCGGCCATCCACTGTTACTTTACTCGCGTGGTAGTTAGAGAAGGGGCAGGTGTAGACGTTGTGGAACTTGAACACATTATCCGCATTCGGGTCTATCATTTGCAGTGTGGGCGGCCCAATCTTCTGGGAAGGCCTCGGGATCTGACTTATCGGCAGCGCCATCTCCAACACCTCGCCCTTCTGCCTTCCTCGTGAGATACAATGTTGTAGCCAGAACGGGTTGGTGATGATTCTCCAAACAGGAACTCCTTATTTAGTCAGCATCACAGCATTCTCATTATTAGGAAACTGCGGTGTTGCGCCTAACCTGGAGGTGGAATGGACACAATATGTGGTTCAACCAGCTGTGGAGTGCGATCACATGATGACTTGATTGTACCATACACCAGGTTCCCTTCCCTGTCGTATCGCAGGTCAGCAGCTTGCGGATCAAGATATATCCCAAACACGAACTGCAAATTCCAAATCAATTCAAATGATCGGAATTTGAGTTATTTGCATTTGGCGAAAAAAGGATTATTGCGAATAATCGTTGTGGGGCCAGGCATAGCGTGTGGCTTTGTCTGGATGGAAGGAAATGGACGCGCACCAAGTCGGTGGGACACGATCAATAACACCTTCTCCAAACCGACCAGCATCATAAAAGAAATACTGAAAATTTCTCCCCTCTCGCTAATCTATCGGAAATTAGAGGGCGATAAAAGCGACGAAGAAGAAGAAGAAAAGAAAGTCGCACATGACCATGCGGGCGTGGTCGAGTTGAAGAAGATGGATGGCGCTCTCAAGGCCGCTCACACGAGCCTTGATGATGATGAGAGCAGCGATGAGGAGATCGAAAACCTGAAGCAAACGGTCAGCGGCGGCACCTTCAGCGGCGGCACCGCATTCGTGTCGCAGCCCCACCAGTGGGAGAAGACTGACTTTGCTACGTTTACCTGGTGCAAGGTATTTGTTAAAATATTTAACAATAATATTTATTAAATAAATGTAGATTACTACTCATTTTTAAATATCCATTTTTAATTTGAGTATTGATTTAAATAGGCAAGTAGTTTATTTATTTATTTATTTAAATTAGCTCAAAGAAATATTTCATTTGCATTTGAATTGAAAAATATAAAGAGCACAGTTTGTACTAACTGACTGACGTATGTGCGTATGTGCAGTACTGTGGCAAGCATTTGTTCCCATTGTCATCGGGCTTTACGTGCAAGCGAGGTGCGGCTCGGTTTTCATAGAAGCTCTCTATTCACATGAAGTGGAGTGTTGTGCTCACTTCGCCCAAACAATGTGTCGGCATGATCAGGATGCAACTATACGGTGCATAAGGGCAAGTGTCTGGAGGCGGCTTCCAAGTTTGAGTGCTACGCTGCTGATGGTCGTACACCTCTTTCCTCTATTTGGGTTATACGGATTAGAGGACTGGTCTGACTGCATCATGCTTAATCATAATCAGCCCAGAACCGATCGCGACAAGAGTCACATCTGGACCCCTTTGAGAATCAAGTGGCCGGACACAAAGGAAAAGCGGCCTTCCTCAAGGATTTGGACGGTGGTACGGTTCACTCTTCAAGTGAATGAGCGGGTTTAGCTGACCCTACAACTCAGGCAAAATTCTCAAACCTTTATGTCCGGTTGAGTTTCAGTTCTACTCTCTGCTAACGAAACTGGCCAGCCCTGAGCATCTTGAAGGTTTTCATACCAAGGCAAGCTATTTGCATGCGCGTTGTACTAACGGTAGCTATTATATCTTGCTATTCAGCGCCTGGTATATCGCGGGAGGAGTTTGAGCAGATGAGGACCTACGTCAAGGATCCCTCTTTGTGGGAAAGCTTCTTTCCTCGATTTTATGGTGCTGCGCAGGCGGTACAATATAACACTCCTTCCCAAAGTATTTACCCATTGCTGACTCGGATTAGTCTGAGGCTGATGAATCAGTGACCGAGCACTTTATAGTGATGGAGGATCTGACTGCCGGCTATAAACGTCCCTGCGTCTGCGACTTGAAAATAGGTGCCCGTGGTGCGTTCACATGCGCCCTATCTACACCATTATTGGGCGGCAACTCTAAACAGAACTGCATGGCGACAGGATATGACGATAAGGCCTCGACCAAGAAGATTCTACAACAAAAGCTATTGTGCTCAGTTACCACGTCATCGACGCTGTTTTTTCGGATGTGCGGGATGCAGGTATTGACTTGAACTCTCAATGGCTGATCTGGCTACCCCAGACTTAGTGTTTCGTGAATGACGCTGCAGTACTGGCAAAACGAACCAAAGACCTACGTGGTGCGAGACAAGTTGTGGGGATGTAAATTGAAGGATAACACCATGCAGGTGAGTCTGATTTGACCTCTTCGTTCTCGGGCATCCTCCTGTACCATCAAGTTATCTCACACACTTGACAGGGCGCGTTGGTGCAATTTATGGACAATGGAGATGGTGTGCGTTTTCCGCTGATTTTGAACTGGCTACCCAAGATGAAACAAATCGAAAAGTGGTTCGAGGTGCTCGCTCTATCCTTCTACATCTTCTAAGCCTTATTCTTATTTCGAGATGGCGTGCTTTGCTGTACAGGAACAAACTCTCTTTACTTTCTACTCTTCATCTATCCTCCTTATTTATGAGGGCAATGCGCCCAAAGACTGTACAGATCAACTAGTGCTCAAGGCTGACGTTCGCATGGTACGCTGAGCGCTGGAAACATGACCGTCATATAATCTGACTTCCCGTCCCATGTGTTTTTACAGATCGATTTTGCTCACACGCATCCTAACCCACATCCGGGGACGACGAAGGATGAGAACTACCTCAATGGTCTGCGAAGCGTTAT
>CDEZ01020739.1:0-28831 GCA_000826365.1 Acanthamoeba royreba
CGCTGGGCCGCTGGAGAGTCTTCTTTTGGGAAGGGACGCATTTCTCAACTCCGATTGGCAGAAAATCCAACATGTTCGATAAACTTGAAATTTCAATAGAAATTTCGTGGACATCTGTGGATCACGAAACTGGGATTTTTCATCAGGGGAGCAGGGACGACGGCAGCTCTGAAACAAGGCCAACGTGGTTTGGCGCCAAACGAACGAAGGAGGAAGAGAAAATGAAGAAGCTGGGCCTGTCCGATTGAATCTTCTTCTCCAGTTGTCGCTTTGTTGAATGGGTCGTTGAGAGGGCCCAGCTCGGCCCAGACCAGATTTCTTGCATGCAGGAGGAAATCAAGGAGAAGAACACGCACAGGACGTGCAGGCCTCACGCACTGCTGGCCATGTCGTCATGATGGCATGTGCTCCTCCCCTCTTCCTTCCCCCCCACAAAAAACCGCACTCGTCCTCCTCCTTGTCCTCGACGCGTTGCACGCTCCTCATCAACTCGTCGTCTGATGTGGTCCTTCATCTCATGTCGTTGCTGCTTCCTCAGCGCTGTGTCACGTTGGCCTTCAACAAGCCCGCCGCGTTCCATCTTTCTTTGTTCGTTTGTTTGCTCGTTGGGGACATTGCACTGGCAGTGATCCCGGGCTCCACTGCGAAGAGATAAGTGGCACGTCTGCAATGAGGTGCCTCGTGGAGAAGAAGAAGCGAAGGACAAGGACAACAAGAAGAGGGTCATGGAGCCTCCATCGGACGGCTCAGGAAGCTCTGCGCCAGTAGGTGATCATCTTGAGTTGACACTACACCTGTGCCAACATCTCAGGCTCAGGGCGTAACAGGACACACATCCTGGCATGCACCCAAGCTTCCCGCGCGCTCTGTCAGCGTACACATGAACACGTCGTAGGTAACCATGAAGATAGTGTTTGGACTGAATGTTGATTCTTGTTCAGAAAGGAAAGCTGCACATGGAGGTGATTGGGGAAGATGGAGAGGATTTACACTGAGACATTGTCTGTAGGTCGGTCGGCGGCAAGAGAGATTGATTCAGCTGTGAGACTTAGTCGTACCAACCAGGATGGGTCCTCCAGGTGGAGAAGAGGATGAGGAGTGGGAAGAAGAAGAGAAACAGGAAGAACGAAGCGAATCCCAGCGCACGAGCCGTTGGTGATGGCGACCGGAGGAAGCAGCACCCGCACAGCCAGGGAGCCCAACAGAAGAATCCCAGGATGAACCTGAAGAGCATCACCAAAGCACAAGTCAGTCGCTTCTGAGACATCATCGCCCAGTGGGCATTCCCCTCACCACCATCACACGAATCAAACTGTGCCTCTGTCAACTATCTCATGACTCCCATCGCTCATCGATGAAGACGATAAACAAGGTTGTGTGCCAGCAGCACGACAACTTGTTTATTCGTGTGTAAATGCTGGGTGTGTGAATGTGGCGAAGTCGTGCATGTGTCGATGATCGAATATAGGATGTGGAATGTCGATTGGAGCGCGGCAGTGAGTGCTAAGCGATGATCGTGCGATGAGGAAGTGGCCAGCAGTCCAGCGGCACACAGGGTGCTCTCTCTCAACCGCGCAGAGGTGTTCGTTTCATACGAGCGACCTATGTCGGCGTATCTATCTTCCCTCTTCTTCTTCTTCTTCCTAGCCTCTTCATCTCACCCCTGAACGACGACTAGCTGACCGAAACAGAAAATGAAGAGGGACGCCACGATGAGGAGGAAGAGCATGTACAATACGATGGCGGGCACCACGTCCTCGTCCCCACGTCGGAAGTAGCGACCTGTGCCTTCCCAAGGGTCCCGCCACACCGAGTTACCTACCATGTGTGGGTGCGTGCAGGTGATGACGTCAGCAAAAGCGAGAAGAGGGTGAACTGAGGAAAGGCATGTACCCTCTCCATCGACGAAGCGGTAGGCGCGGACCTCTTCACGTGGGTAGTGGGCCTGTTGGTAGGACTCCTCGGAATAGGTCTCAGTCTCGGTGTAAGTTGCCATCTCTCTTTCTCTTGTGACGGTGACACGAAGACAAGGTGAGGTATGCGGGGAGGTGGCCGATGGTTGCTGGTTGATGGTGCTGAAGGTGATGAGACTAGCCAAAGCAAAGAAACAAGGCTTATAAATGATTGATGAATGTACGTTCCCCTGGGTAGCTCCCGGGCCAACCTGACAAAACGTCGGCCAGGCATCTGCAGAACCCACCAGTCCTGACGTGGATTCTCTTGGTTTTCATCTTGCATCCGTTGCTTTCTCGTCTCTTCCCTGCCGATCCGCAGTCGGTCCACTGCGTCAGTCCGATTGCTAGAAGGAGAGCTCGATCCGGCAGGATCCCTCAAGTTGCCTTCCTTTTCCCTCTTACACACTAAAACACGCCGGTACCCTAACCTTTCTATAGTAGTTTTGGATGGAGGTCAGGTCCTGGTTGGCCCAACTCATGCAAGCACTCTGTTTTGTGTGTCTTTTATTTTCTTTTTAGATGAAAACCCAATGCATGCTCCAAATTCTTGGAGACTGTACCCAATTTCACAAGGACAAGGTGGAAATTACCTCCTTTACTTCTCATTGCCCTTAGCAAGTACCAGGTGATGAGGGAAGGTCATTCTCCACTCTTTTCTGCTGGTTTCTCACTCTCGATAGACTCGTCCGATGGATCCACCAAAGCCGGTGGACCTGGCCTCCTCTTGTCAGGCACCGCGCTGAATCGAATGCGGGTTGTCGATCCCATCTCTGAGCTCAGTTCGCTCACTCCTTGTTGTGTTATACGTGAACACTACAACACAAAAGTTAGTGCACTGTACTTGAGCAAGAAGCCGATGAGTGTGAGGGCATGTACCTGTGTGATGATGAGCGTCTTCATTTGCCGCAGGGGGCTCAGCTGATAAAGCCCTGCGTCCGTGATATTGGGCAACTGTGAAAGCGTGAGGTATTCCATAAGAGCGCAGTTTGCTCCAATTGCCTCAAGAGTCTGGTCTGAAGCGTATCTTACGTGATTAATGAGCAATAATGGTGCAAGAGAACATGTGATACTTACCAGTGAGCTGGCTCAGCCCTGCAAGTTGAAGCTCTCTGAGTTGGGTGCAATTGCTGGCAATTGGTATTAAAGCGTCATCGGACAGACGCAGACATCCGCTGAGCACAAGCTTTCTGAAAAGGTTCGTAATCAGCAATCAGCTGAGTTGATACGCTGACCGGGTCGTACCGAAGTTTGGGGCAATGATAAGCTAACAATTTGATTGATGCCGATGTAAGCTTCCGACACGTGGCAACGTTTAATATCTCCATTTGGCTACAGTTCTTGATCACCGGGATCAAGTCCGGATCCTTGTGCCGATAGAAACAGCGTGAGAAGTATCCTTGGCAGAGAGCGGACATTGTCGGAGACGTACCGTGATCTCGCGCCAACGTGTGTATGAAATATCAAGAATTCTCAACTTTGGACAGTTCTCACCAATCTCACGTAACTCCCAACCCCGCAGCATTAGGTTCTCGGATCTATGACGAGATGTTAGTGCTGGTTGAGATGACTTGGGATGTAATGTAAACGCACAAATCTAGCACTTCAAGGTTACTGTGCCCAGATAGCTTATCCAGCCCGCCCACATCTGGACACTTACCAAGCGTGAGCTTACGCAAATTCCTATTGGAAAGAAATTGTTAGATTGTCGTTCAACACACTTACGTCTCTGAGGAAAAGCGATACTTGAGCTGTTCAGTTGCTTGGATGACTGTGTGGTCTATCTGAGGAAGCGAAATTAAACCAAGGTCCCTGTAGCGTTTTAGATGAGTTTGAAACGCTTCACAACAATGTTCAGCAGCATGCTGCACCTTAATTGAGGACAGCCAGCACAAGCCTGCGCAATGCCTTGACTGGTTATCTTAGGACATCTCTCCAGGTGAAGTACCTAGTGGAGTGCACATTCGATTGTGAGCACCATATGTCTTCAAGAATGAGAACTAAGCTTCAGGAGTATACCCTCAGGCACGGCAGACAGGAGGCTACGTTGCGAAGCGATGCATCCGTAATCAGAAAACACATGGACAACTGAAGAGTGCGCAGATTCGGGCAACTGTCACTGTAGATGGACAGAGATCAACTTACCTCATATCGAAAAACAAGACTTACGAAGATTCATTTACCATATGGCTTTCACGCCAGCATCTGTGATGTTGCTGCACTCCTGTTGAAAATCACTACAATCAGCACACTTCACTTTTGACGAGGCACATAATGGCATGTGTACGAAAAAGCTAAGGTGCAATAATTGAGGGCAGTGCTGCGCGATGTTAACCGCTGTGCGATCGGTGATGGAACTGCAGGTGGCTAAACCGAAGAATCCTGCATCATGCATCATACAATCAGCATCAAGCAATCGTTTATCGTAGAAATTAAACGAGCGCAGAGTGAACATACGCGTGTGAGTCAGACGAGATGGATGGCGGAAGAGACCCATCAGTGAATCGTCGTTCACGCGCTGACGATGATGATAGAGATCGAGCCCTCGCCAGCCGGGCAGCATCCCGTCCTGTCCATGGTGAGCCATGCATCGCTGCATCTCGCCAGTAAGTCGGCTGCTCAGCCAAGCTCGACGTACCATGGTGAAGTTGTGCCACGTCCTATGCACCATGCCCAACACGCATAATTCCTGCCACAATAAATTGTTAGCATAAATAATAACTAAATAATGAAAATGAAAATAAATCCTAGTTGGTAAAATAAAATATAATAAAAATAATTGCTCATATATTTTAAACGCAACATGAAAAATGATTAAATGATATTCAAGCCTTGGTGCTTACACGATAGTTGAAGTAGCTGAGGACGAGGAAGACCACTTCGGCAGGCAGTGCCGCCAGGTCGAACCCTGCTGGTCCATCATGCGCAACCTCCACCGCTGGAGCAGCCTTGGCCGCTGGCTTTTCCTCAGGTGGCGTCTCCATTTTGTGTTGATATCTCTCCACTTGACGTCAGTGGCCACTGGCTGCCGTCTACCGCTGACGTGTTTCCTTTAACGTTGATCGCTGACGTCATTCGTCCTTATTTCTCAAGTCTACTTCACTGACCCACGGGCAACCAGAAGTGAAGAGGACATAGCAGAGGCCACTCTCCACCCCTAAGGTTCAGTGGGTTGTGGGACCAAAGGTCCAAAACACCAAAACCCACAATTGTCGGCGTCGCCGCACGACAGAAAGAACGGAGAAGGAGACGACATTCCACAATCGAAACAAAAAAGGACGTCGGATTACACTCCCTTCCTGTGTGGTGACAAGACACCACAGATCGGGTTTGCGGGAGTTGACGACCGGCGTCAGAACACAGAGTTAATGTAACACTGATGGCCGGCTAAAACCCAAGGCGGACAGCTCACTCTGGTCGTCTTGGCGAAGGGCCTGGCTACATTGCCCACGACATCAACAAAATAAAGACCAAAGCTGTGAGGAATGTGAGAAATGTTTCACACATCTTTTCTCTTTTTCTCTCGGCATTTCTCTTTCTTCTTCAATAACAACATGCAGAAGGTAGCACCTCCTCACCGGAATTCCCATCTTCCGCCTCTGTTATTACAGCATTTTTTTCTCCTTATTGCAATTAATCTTAATCTTTTAATTAATAAATCCATCAACGATTGATAACGGATGATGCGTTAAATCAATGATTAACATTCCGATTGCTGCAGACCGTTTCCACGATTGCTCTACGCAGCAGCGCTCGCGCGGCACGTCCCTCTACGGCTGTCCAGCGGCGAGGACTGGCCACTTCGTGTGGGCTTCTCACCACTGGCAGGTCCACCACTGCCGCTCTCCGCCTGGCGGTGCCCGCGTCGCTCCGTGTCGTGTCGGCCGCTTCCGCATGGCCCTCACGTCGCCAGCAGCAGCTAGTGCGGCGGTACGCGACTGAGGAGAACAAGGAAGGCGAAGCTTCAGAGGAGGAGTCCGTGCAGGAGGCCATCAAGAAGGTAAGAATTGAGCTGTGCGTGTGCTCAGCTGACACATCAATCTGACTGGCGATGACTTGTACAGGTCGTGGAGGAGTACCCCTGTGTCCTCTTCATGAAGGGCACCCCTGATGCGCCGCAGTGCGGATTCTCGAGGGCCACGGTGCAAGCGCTCAATGCCGTCGGTACGCATACGCAGCCGTTTAGTCATGGTACTCTGACTCATAACGTTGATCCCCACTGCCTTACTCAGGTGCCAACTATGAGGCGTTCGACGTTCTTCAGAGCCCTGCGCTGAGGGAGGGCATCAAGAAGTTCACGTACTTGTGCTGCTTTGTTATATGTTGTGCGCTTGTGCTAATGGTTTCCAACTATCCACCTACAGTGATTGGCCCACTATCCCGCAGCTCTTCATTGGTGGCGAGTTCGCTGGAGGATGCGACATCACCCTGCAGAACCTTCGCTCGGGCGAGCTGACTAAGATGCTCGAGAAGGCTAAGGCTCTTAAGAACCAACAGTGAAGAAGTTGCAGCCTTGCCAGGTCCACTTTGTTAGGAAGTTCTTAAAGCTTGATTCATGAGTTCAATCAAAGCTGACCTTACAATCACGCTCGTATCCATTACTTTTCCTCGCCTGAATGCGTGTGAGAATGCTCCGAGCAAGTGGATTGTGGATTGAAGTGTTGATCGAGCAACCGCACATCCATCGCGACCAGTAGGAACGTTTCAAGTAGGTGATGGCGTATTGCTGACCGGGCTACTCTTCGGGCTGCCGGACGAAATCGTAAAAGAGAAAATCATTTTTCTTGAACATTTCTTTCGAAATAAACAATTTGATTGGTCCGGTATGAAGCCTCGATCGCGGTCGGTACTCCCGCCATTCCTGTGCCCTTGACCCTGGTACGCTGGTTGGAATATTGGTGGTGACGCGAACTGAGGCGGTGAGTACGAGGCGCTTTGCCTGTGCACAATGAACGCCAAGGTTCGTTGCTGACACGCCCACCAACTCTGTCGTTTTCGTTCTTTTTGTACTAGCGTCGGACATACACGTCAAGTTATGTTTTATTTAAGAAAGAAATTAATTAATTAATTAAAAATTGAGTTTTGAATGACGAAAACATTCATTAATTGATATTTATTGTATCAATATCTTATAACCTCGTGTATCCCCCACCAACACATGCAGACGCTTCAGGAGCTGGAGGAGGCGCTTTGCGGGCAGCTAACCGAGCGCAGTTCATGGAGCACAGAAGAGGTCATCGCTGTGGTCAGACGCGTGTTCGCTCGTCACCATCATCTGTCTCTTCTCGGACAGGACTGTGAACAGACGGCCCACGCGGTGGCCACGGTGGGTGGTGTCGCCGATGTGGGCGTGGCAGAACCGGCGTCGAACGCCTCCGAACGGACGAGGCCGAACGACGCCGTTCCGCCTGTTCCCGTAAATGAAGAATGTCAGGGTGGAGCGGATGACGATCAACAAGAACGTAATATTGGGTCGAACGCAACGGAAACGCAACAGGAACCGGCCGGGGGAGGAGACGAGCATGCTCTTCCATCCATCAAAGTGGAGGGGGTACATGCTGCGGACACCATCAACGAGGGTCCTGCAACAGATCCCAGGATGGTCAATGATGACGCGGCTCCTCCTCAAAGTGAAGGAACCGTTGCTGCAGAGAAGGCCGGCAGCACGATAGGCTGGACGAAGTGTGGGCTTGACGGTGAACAAGCGCCGATTTCGCCCCGCATCGAGCCTGATGAAGAGAGACTCACTGTATCGGGTTCGCATAGACTTAGCCGATCACCGGAACCAACATCTCCTCGTTACGGGTCACAACTCAGAAGAACTAACAGCGAGCCACTTTCTGCGGAGAGTGAGGTCACGGCTGCTGATCCAACCGACAGCCAAGATCACGCGGGTAGTGGCGAGGGTGCGGGGAGCGATCGGAATGGGCTGTCCAGTGCTAGTGAAGAGGAGAAGAGACCTAAGCCCATAATGTCGGCCCGGGGACCTAGACCCCTTGGCAGGGCTCCCCGGCCAAGCCTAGCCGCCCCTTTGACCGTGGAGGGTACACAATTCAATCTCACTTACGAACGATGGATTCTCATTTGATGTCTTTCATTCAGGATTGATGCAGGACATGAACGAGCTTGGCGATGTACAAGTGGAACTCGTTCCCTCGCAGTTACCTGACCATTTGCCTCACCTGAACCTTACTCCTCGTCGAGCGGCCTTCCTGGCTGCTCGAGAACCGAGCAATAATGTTCGTGCTGCTCATCCATTCTTACGAACAGCGCGAATGTCGACGCATCAGGAGTCCGCCACTTCGAGATGTCCCTCACCGTCCTCAAGTACCCTTCCTGCCTCACTCCCCCGACCTCCCATGGAACACCGCCCCCCTTCATCTTCCTCATCAGTCACCACGTCTATTGCGAGGCTAGCCTTGCCTTTCGACCCCATTGCCTCTGATACTGTACAGTCGAACCGATGCATCTCATCTCCTGCACTGTTGCCGATCAATCTCGAGGAGATGGAGAAGCGAATCGAGCAGCATAAGAAGGATTGGGCCAAGTTGAAAAAGAAGCAAAGAAAGGAGGCCACTCACACCGCGGATAGCATTACAACTTCGGAGCTGTCGGAGGATGCCAGCCACCAGAAGAAGGATAAGAGCGAAGGCAGCCGCAAGAGGCGAAGTCGGAGCACCAGCGCCAAGCAAAACAGTCTTACAAAGAGCGTCGAATCTGGTCTCGAGAGTAAGGAGGAGAAGACCCACGAGCAAAAGAGCCCGCGATCGGATAAGAAGAGCAACAAGTCGCGCCTGACTCTGAAATGGCTAACAAAAGGCAAGGAGGCGGAAGATGTCACTTTACGAGGAAAGAATCTGCAGCAGAGAGAGAACTCTACGGACAAGCTTCTGTCAGTGAAAGAGACCGTTGACAGTAGCCCATTAGAGTCTACACAGCCCGCTGTGCGACTTCAAGACCTTGACCACGTCAAGGTAGAGGGTTCAGCTGATAGCCAGGTGAGCCGGAGGAAAGCGAGCATCGGAGAATGGGAGAAGGCCTCTAACTTGCCACGAGGAGACGCACCGCGACCACGGAGGTAAGGCGATGGCAACGTGCTGCTCTCGTTGGTTGAAAGCATCTTCTGATCCATTTCGCCAACGAACAGATTGGCTCGAACGCAGAGTGCAATTGGAATGAAGCGAGAACAAGAAATCTATGCTCATGAGAGAAAGGAGAGGAAGCGTGGGGACAAGCTCGCCCTCTCGAAAGGTATTTAGTGCAGCGGTTTCTATCTGTGCACTAAAACTTACTTTGATCCCCCAGAGGACTCTACTACATCAGTCCCAGATTGGGCGGAGTATGGCAGTGGAGTGTCCTGCGTGATATGTTCAAGTGAATTTTCTCGCTCCAAACGAAGACACTGTTGCAAGTACGTAGCTCTCTCTTCATTGCCTAAAGCAACGTGCTTGCGCGTGTGTTCCTCTAATGAAACGCGTGTCCAACAGAAGCTGCAATCGATTTGTTTGCGGAGCCTGCTCATCTTCACGGGCGAAGCTCTCTGATTCCTCCCAGTCATCACGCGTGTGCGATGCGTGCCACCCAAAACTCCCGCCAGAGACCTCACTTGTCTCTCCCTTCGTCCCGCCTTCAGCCGCGACCTCAACGACGCCGCTCTCGTCTTCGCTATCCTCTGGCAGTAGCGTTATCAGGCCCAAGGAATGATCGAGCAGCACCTTGTTCTCTCTGAGCATAGATCGTTCATGGTGCTCAGCAGATGAGCAAGCACACATAACCAACGGACATCCTCAACCAGACCCGATTGGTCATTAATGGCCGCGGTGATTTCCTTTTCCTGTTCTCAGTTGCGGATGTTTTCGGAGTTTCCTGTGGAATTTCATTTAAAGTGGTCTTCCTATGGCTGCTGGCTGTAGCGCACGCCCCACTGGCGGGCGGCTCAGTCTCCGTTTAGTGCGGGCCGACTTGCTGGCCAACAACTGCTGTAACGCATAGCTTTAGCGCTAGCCCCTCGGCCAAGGGGTATTCCGAGGTTCCCTTCGCGAGTGTGTACAGTGTCACACTGACTCTCCGCCGACGGAGAGTCGAGAACTTGGGACCATCATTCTGAACACAACCACAACACACACTGAGCTTGGCTGGCTGACGGGACCAACCGGCCCATTTCGCAGCTCCTGTGCCAATCAAAAACCCCGATCCGGGTGGAGTTGTCGAGCAACTTGTCCTATTATTTGCCCTTGTGGCGTGTACTCAGCTCGGGCTGCCAACGGACTAAGAACTGTTACCACTACAGCCCGGCCAGGAAGAGGACGATAAAGAGGAGGAAGCCGGACCGGCACGCCCGGACCGGGAGGAGGCAGTACTCTCCCTACTTAAAGTAAGGTAGGAGGTGCACACAAGGGACGCATCGGAGAGTGCCGAGGACCCCCGGGGAACACCGGCATAAGTGAGTGCTTGATGGAGGCTTCTCCATCGGACTCAAGCGAAAGGGTCTACTACCTCACCCCCAACGATGTCACGGAGTGGTACGACTCAGCTCCTCTTACCCTTCTTCCTTTTCTTCTTCTCCATCATCTTGATCTTCGTCTTGTCTACTCGTCCCTGTTCGTCCTCACCATCGTCATCGTCATCTTCTTCTTCATCCCTCTCGTTGATCTTTAACGTGCGTGGGGCACCTCCTACACGGACCCGACATTTTCGAGTGAGTGTGTGTGTTCCATCAACATGGCCTGCCTTTCTCCTGGACTGGATTTGGGGACAGATGTACCCACACATCCCACACACACGTCGGTATCCATCCAGCCTTGATGGCCCTCTCGTTTTTGTTCCTGCCTGTCCTCCCCCTCTCCTGTTTGGCAGTGCGGGCTACGCGCTCTGACGAAGCAGCGGAAACCCTCCGGCCGTACCCCGGGATGGGCGGCCCAACCAAAGGAAAGGGGTCAGGCGTCAGTTGTCCTTTGTGTTTGGGTTGTTCGTTCCCACCCACCGAACCATCTCCGCGCAACTTTTTAGGTCCTATTGCGTGAGAGAGAAAGAAGATGATTCCCACCGCTCACACACTTGGATTACACAGGCTGAAAGCGAACTACAAGCTGGGTAAGGATGGTCACATGCCCAAAAGCGCTATCTATGAGGACTACCTGGAGCTCTGCGAGATCCGTGGCGCCAAGCCTATCATCAGCCCCACATTCTATGGTATGTGAGCAACCTCCTTCCCTCTCTTCCCTTCACTCTTCAAACCGGGGTGGACGTCTCTTGGTTCGCACTAACGCTGTGTGTAAATGACCGCACAGGCAAGCTGGTGAAGCGCGCATTCCCGGGCATCCAGAGTATACGCAAGGGTCCTCGAGGGCAAGTACGTCAGTGCTACGCCCGTCTGAAGAAGCGAAAGCATCCCATCATCCCCGGATCCAACAACGATCAGAAAGACGAGGCGGAATACAACTCCGACCAACCGTCACCGACTCTGCAACGACCATCGGACCCCTATTCGCGTTCGGATTCACCGGACAGCAGTGGCAGTAGCGGCTCGGCTCTCGATCAGCCCGGACGAGGCTCGCCACCGGCGCTGCTTCAGCCGCCAGCCTATCCCGCGCCTTTCCCCATCCCATCATTCTCTCTCCCATCGTCGATGTCTTCTTCAGGAGGACGAGAGGTCTCGGATGCGCCTCTCCATCATCCAGCCTATCCACAATATCCTCCTTCTCCTCCTTCTCTTCATCATCCTGCTCATCCTCACTACCATCGCCTTACCGGGATCACGCTCTCCGCGCCTCCATATCCAGGCCTTCTCGGCATCACAGTACACCAGGGGCACAGGACCGAAGTCGACCGACCATCACTGGCAGGAATCCCTCACACTGATCGCTATCCAACGATCAAGCGCGAGCAATGGGAGGACTCCGGCCACGCAGCCACCAGGGTTATGGATCATCGAGCTGCAATGCCCCATCATGTAAGCGAGTTTGGTCATCATCTTCATCATCAAGGCTCGCTTGCTACTTCATCAGCTGTGGATCATCCAGGCTGGAGCTACTCCAGACACTCACCGCACTCTTACGCTGACGGTCAGGGTGAACCCTCCGCCGGAGCTGAGTCCTCATCATCGACTTCATCCTTCTCGTCCCCATCCATGCTTCCCTCCTTTATCTCCGGACAGCCACTCCTGCCTCCACTCTACCATTCCTTTCCGTACTCCTATTCAGGGTACCCTGAACAACACTCATCCTCCACTCCTCAGGTGTACACTGATTCCTCTGCTCTTGCATACGCCTATCCAGTCCGTGATCACGGCCAACTCCACCTGCCCGTGGGTCCCTCCCCTTCTTCCTCTTCTCACCCTGGTCTCCCGCCCTCCCCACACCTGGGCCAGAACCCGGATCCTTACTCGTCATCCCCTCGGCAAGCCGGAGGCTCGTCCCCGCTCCTTCCGCCTTCCCCCTTGATCCCTCCTCTTGTCCCTTCATCCTCATCGCCGTTCCTATCTCCGAGCTACTTGCCATCACTACATACTCAACGGCTTACGCCGATCTACGCGCCGCCACCAGGCGGTCAGACTTCTAACGTCGGCGCCCCCGTGGAGGAGCCTGGATCCCCTACGCACAGAAGTAGGGAGCTACCGAGCAGTAGTAATAATAATATTCAATAATATTCGAAAGAGTTCATTATCTAATATTCCTAAACATAGCACGAGCAAAACAGTTCTGTCCATTCCGTTCTTCATGCACTCGAAGCGGAAAGATCTGCTTGTGCGCGATGACACGTGCCCATCAAGGAATTTGCCCATTCGTGCCGATACTTTCATGAAGGCGCCTCCGATTGGGCAGATGCCGACCCCGAGGGCCTCTCTTCCCAACAGGGTCTCTCTTCCCAACAGACCTCCTGATCCCTTGTCTCAAGTTCTTTAAACTAGGGATCTCGTTTACAGAATCTGCTGAAATATGAAACTATTTCTGAAATTAATCTTTGGAATGATAAGAATCTGATGATAATATACTTTATTTGGTCCAATAATTGAGCTTGGCCTCCACATCAACACGAACAACAATTGTTGGGTTCCCCACCTTGTGGCTGCTTGTCTCCCTGTTCTGCGTCTTCTTCACCCCCCTCCCCTTCCTTCATCATGGAGTGGTGGTCGCTCAGGTTGAACGACATCAGCAACCTGCTCTGGGGCGACTCACCCAACTCGCCCCTCTCCCCTCGAGGAGGTGCCAGTTCGTCTTCGTCTTCATCTTCATCTTTATCGTCGACCAAGACATCATCTTCATCAACATCGTCTTTTGACGCCAAGTTGAGCACGCCCCCTCCGTCACCCCGAGGCAGGCCTCCGCCCTCCAGTGGATCCCTCATCCTCTCCAAATCACCCGCTATTCTTGCCTCCCCTTCTTCCCCTCCTTCCTCTTCTTCTTCTTCTTCTCCTCCTCCATCTTCGTCATCTTCATTAACTTCGTCATCTTCATCTTCATCGCCGCGTAGCGAAAACAGCGAAAATGTAGGCAGTCCTCCGAGTAGTGGTGGAGGAGGAGAAGGGGACGTGGCCAAGAGGAGGTGGGTGGCGCGGGCCAAGCCGGTCTCGCTGAGCGACATTGAAAACAAGTACCACTCCATCGGACACATGCAACAGCTACACAGAAGCAAGCAGACTTCCGAGAGGGCTCAGGACGAACCGAGCAGCCCTCGTCCTCACTCCACCAGCATCGAGAGGTGAGAGCAGCCTTTATTTTATTTCCTTTAAATATTTTTATTTTTATTTTATTAATTTTAGAAAACCTCTTTTAGTAAAATAGAATTGAACTCGATATATTAACAAAGAAAGAGGACAAATGACATAAATATTTCGTTATATTGAAATTACAATTTTATTTCTCGTCGTTTTCGTTCTTTTGTCGTTTTCGCTTTATTGATGATGTGAACTCCGATGTGTGGTGTTGATCGACATTTGTGTAAAACAGCAAGACGGCCCCGCATCGCACAACAGTGGGTTCAGAGGACATCGCCGGCACGTTCATTGTCGCTCCCAACGCAAAGGCCGAGGCAGGAAGCGATGATTCTACGACGAAGTTACACTTCCTCTTCCTCAATGCGTGCGAGGAAGGGGACATCGAACATGTGCACACGCTGATATCCATGTTCGGTGGAAAGGACTTGGATGTGAACGTGCACAAGGTCATCTCGTCTGACGACTCTGACCCTTCGGACGACGAAGCACAGGTGGACCCTAAAGGGAGGACCCCTTCTATCAGACAACTTCGAGAAAAGAAGCAGTTGAACACGTTCAGAATCAGCACAAGGGTAGCGAACCGCCTCAAGTGACACTTTGTTATCTTTGTAACGCTTACGCATTCAATGTTCTGCACAGAGGACCGCCAGTGATGCCTTCAAGGTTGGTGAAGTGACCGGACTCTTCCTGGCCTCCATTAGTGACAATGAAGATGGAGGCGAGGAGATCGTCCGCTTGCTGAAAGAAAACGGGTAAATCATCTGAACCAATGAGTCCAGATTCATCAACACTCTTTATTCAATCTGCTTGGTTTATGCCAGGGCCCAGATTGATGTCGAGCTCAAGCCCGAAGGCTACACACCACTGTTCGTGGCAGTAATGCGAGGCAAAGAGCGTATGGTTAGAGTTCTGCTCGAATGTGGAGCGGCACCTGACCGTAAGGTGGGTGGAGCGACGTCATTCTTCCTCGCTGCAAAGGTGGGCGTGGGGAAGCCTATTCTGCGAATCTTGATACGATATTGGTACGTTGTCGCTGATCATGTGCCCAGGTCCGCTTGACTGATGGCTTGCATATACTCAGTCCCTCGTTGGTACACATTCTTCATGATGACGGGCGGACTCCCATTTTCGTCGCTGCTATGTCAGGGCACAAGTACGCGCGTCGTCTTCAGATGTCACTTTTGGTTGGCTGATTCCTGGAGTGTGCAGAGATGCTCTGGAGGTTTGCATTGAATCAGGTTCCAAGGTGAACGAACCAGTAGATGGCCTTACGCCGCTCCTCATAGCGTGCTACAAGGTGAGAACCTTGGAACTTTTGCTGGATTGCCGTAAGTTCTGAGTGCCTCACGTTTTATTACACGAAACAAAAGGGTCACGTCCATATTGTGGAGCGACTGTTGGAGACCGGTCAAGCAGACGTCAATATGAGCGCTCTTGACGGCACAACACCTCTCTTCATTGCTGCTCATCGGTGCGCTCAGCTGTGGATTCATAGAACCCAAAACAAGAGAAGTAATATTCTTTCCTTCAGAGGTCGCACAAACTTAGTACAGTTGTTGCTAGCCAAGAATGCCCAAGTTGATCTTCAACATAATGATGGTCGCACTCCTCTCTTTGTAGCCGCTCAGGTATTCCCTGAATATTCAGTTTATCAGACTGGAGTGGGTACTGATCAGATACTCTGCAGTTCGGGCATGCGGAAGTGGTAGAGCTGCTCATCGCCTATGGCGCTGATGTCAATCATACGCTGCCCGACGGCTATACGACACCTCTCTACGTGGCTACATTGGAGGGACACACTGAAGTCATGGACCTCCTTCTCGGTGCTGGCGCAATAGCGAGCGTGGACGAGGATGAACTTATTCAGTACCCCGAAGAACAGATTCAGGTTCTGCACGACTTGATCATCGGTAACTTGATACCTGCTGACGTATCAACAAAAACAGGTGGCTAAGCCTAAAACTAAGATGGGTATGCTCAAGAAGGCAACGTCGGCTCGAAGCTTTGGCAAGGTATCTCAACAGGATCCTCTCTATTTGGTGGTGATCAAACACTGAATGTGCTGTTTCGGCAGAGCAAGATCGATAAGAACAAGTCGATTGAAATCTCAGTCCCTCGAGATTTCAAGAAACTAACTGCGGCTCCCACAGGAACTCAGCAAGAGGTCTCTAAAGTGGTTGTGCAGATCGAAGAGGTAGGGTTTGCACTGGTTTTAGCATGACTGCTCATCAATTTAACTTCGATCGAATTGTCTCCCAGACTCGCAAGCGGAGAATCAAAGCGTTTATCCGTGCTGACTTGGTACGCGCGATTTGGTCATTTGGGAAAGTGTTGTGCATCCTCTCTTATTCTGTCATTCTAGACGTTCAAGAGTCTGATGGAGAGAGGCAAGACCGCCTGCTCATCTCCGGAAGATGCTCAGCGTGTAGAGAGTAAGCTCAGCCTTTCACCTTCAAATGCTACTCCTCTTGCTAAGCGTGTTTGTGGCGCACAGGGCTGTACACCAAATACAGGGACATATATTTGCCCATTCTCCATCCGGCAGTGGTACGCCTTACTAGGCGAACTTGGTTGATTTCAAGAGGACACTGATACATTAGTTTACAGGATAAACCTCTCTTGCTGAACATGAGCGAGGTACGAGCCGATGCAGACTGGGCTGAGGAGCATGGCGTAAAGCAGGCATATATCCAAGCTCAACGCCTTCGGTATCAGATCTTTTGTCTTGTTTAGTACTCTGGACCGAGTTTGATGGATCCTTTTTGGCAGAGATGAAATGCGTCCATTGCAGGAAATCAGAGCCCTTCTGACTCACGAGAACAGGCCTGTTCTCGGCACACTGAAGACTGGTACACTGCAATCATCACTCAATCGGTTCATGCCGTTACATTCAATGATACTCTGCTTTTCTGACAATCACCCTATGCAGCTCCCGTGACGTTCCGATCAAAGGCGCCGGATGAATTGCTGCGCCTGTTCAAAGATCCGCAAACTGTTGATCACTGGAGACGAATCACCGAGGCCGTCTTTGCTGTACCGCCTCAACTGGTAGGTGTTCCTGTTTATCTGGAATTCTTGAATAGGATGCTTAAGTACACCATTCTCCTCCAGCCCGGTCCTTCAAGTGGCAGCTCGATCGTTCGGACAAAGCCTCCCACTAAACTCGAGCTTGCCTCTATGAAGGAAGAACTGGAAGCAGAGGTACGTCAATCCGCCACCGAGTACACCTTTCTCCAATTGACCATTGCATTAATCTCTGCAGCTGAAACGGTTGGATGCGAAAGCGGTCGAAGTGAGGCGACAGCAACAGAATGTCGTTGATTTCGGAGCATTTTGCGAGGTTCGACATGATGAATGTCGTGGCATGACCATGGCGGACATGGCTGATTCCCCTCTTACAATCACAGGAAATTGTAAAGCGAACTACGAACTACCTCAACATGGAGCGTCTCGTAATGACGCATCGCAAGTTGGCACAGGGTGCGTGAGCCCTATGAACCACATAAACCAGGAGAATACTCATCACATCATCTTGCAGAAAAGCGACAGGAGCTCATCAAAGCTGTACATCAAGAGTTGGAGGAGGAACTTCAGATGAAGAAGAAGAAAGTGCAGGAGGAAGAAGAACAAAAACGACAGGAGACCGAATCAGCTGAAGCTGCAGCGGACTCAGCCGACTCGTCACTCGATCAATCCGCACGTCCTTCGCTCCCAAATCGTGCTGCACCTCCTCCGCCATCGCGCGCTTCTCGAGGGACCCTCCCCTGTACGTCCACCTCCGCAGGTTCTATGCATGGTCTTGTTCTGATGGCATGATGGAATCAGCACACCCGCCGGAGGCATCTGCTGAACAGCAGGATTCAACGAACAAGCGACAATCAGAGTGGGTGCCGAGTAGCGCAAGACAGCGTCAGCGCCGAAGGTACCACATTCCTTCTTCTGCTGCCTCTTCGGAGTCAGTGGTACTGAGCTGTCCTCACTTTCCTTCTTGAGTACAGCATCATGGCCCGTATGGTGATGAGGCGAAGCATGCTGCTGACAGCAGTTCCGGGGACACCACCGTCGTTTGACGGTGATTCGAAGCGGGAGTTGTCTTGGTCTCGCATACCCTCTCTTGCATCATCAAGGAGTGCTGCTCAGGAGGCTGAGGACCATATCGACGACAACCATGTTGATGGTGATGAGGCTTACGAGGAGGACGAGGAGCCTTACAACTGGGACCAGGAGCCCTACGAGTGGGACAGCACGAATGAAGGGAGGGACGAGGACGACAGGTACGCGCAGGATTACCCTGAGTACGATCCAGAGGAGGAGTACGATTACCACTACGATCCCTACGATGAGTACGAGGAGGTGTACTTCAAAGAAAGCAGCCTCTGGTAGCCAGCTCACAGTGGACTTGCCCCGCAGCACTGTGTGTACGGGAAGCCGTTTGTCTGCGCCAGTCTAATAAAATTCGAAGAATGCATGTTAATTTTCGCCTGCATGTCGCAAATATTTCATGATCATAGGGCAATTCTGATCTGGACTCCTCCAGGTGTAGCCACGGACCGAGGACTTGACCATCCCCTACACACTAAACACGCATTCAAGCTCGAAAGGAAGAAGAGGAACATGGAGTTACTTCGTGTACCAGGGACGAAGGGGCTGAGGTTAGCCTCGGTGGCGTTGATGCTTCTGGTGCTCGCCAGTACCGCTATCTACTGGGTCTCATCTCTGAACAGCTACTGTGAAGTTGGAGTCTTCACTTTTGATGAAGACGAAGAACGTGGAGGAGGAAGAAGAATACTCGCGATGAGTGAGTCGCCCGTGCCAGCCGTGGAGTTCCGAGTTCGGACGGGAGGACTTGCGGGCAGTCCAGACTGGGAATGGGAATGCGCGGGGACGTGGCAGGAAGATTACGCCAAGCTCCACGCGGACATCATGAGTGGCAAACGACCGATGCGCGCAGTGGTATCGGTAGCGGTAGAGGCCGGGACGGCAGACAGACTGACCGGCCTGGTGTCCGAGTTCCTCTATGCGCTGCTCACCAGACGCGCCTTCCTCCACACCACGTACGGCGAACTACCGGATTGGGCCGCAGTGTACGAATTTCCGTTCATCAACACCACCGGGCCGACGCTCGATGACAGGCTGCTAGAACCCGTGAAGCTCACGTACAAAGGCCAGCGCGCGTTCAGCGGGCTTCGCGAGCATCACCCGTCGGTGGACAGGAAACAGTACTTCCCGCTCTATCTGGTTAACAACGACAGAGCCAGCGACAAGATCTTCGTGCATAGCAATCTGTCCAGAGTGCCAGAGGGACACGAGGACACCGCAGTCGTATTGATGTCGAGCAATCGGGGACGTTCCTACGCTCTGTTCTCCAACCCGCACCACAAGAAGGAGCTGCTGGCCATGGGTCTGCGACCAGAGACCGCGTTCGCGTGCGCGATGAACTTCCTCTTCAAGCTCAAGCCTTCCGCGTGTGACGCGCAATGTCGAGAGATGGAGCGTCAACTTGCGGCTGCTGGCCGAAATGGCGTGATGAGAATAGGCATTCAAGTACGCGTGGGCGATCATCGCGCGTTCCAGAACCAGAACGAATTTGAAGCGTCACACGCAGGTGCATTCTTCGACTGTGCATTTCAGATAGCACAGACACGCGCCAAGGGATCTGCGGCGATCTTCTTCTTCATGTCCGATTCGCTCTCCCTGCGACAAGCGGTCAAGGCCAAGTACGGAGACATGGTCATCACTGACACCGTCAACAAGGCGATCCATCCCAACTGCATGCAGTTCCCAGGCAAGGAATGCGCAGCAGCCGACGGCCTCGAGAATGCGGTGTCTAGGCTTCATCTGTTCTCTCTCTGCGATGTGCACGTCATATCGGCCGCAAGCGGGTTTGGCCAGCTCGGGGCTTGGATGTCGGCCAACGCACGATTTGGTCATCCTCTCGACCGCACGCGCCTCATCTACCGAGTCATGGCTGACAAGAAAGGGTCTTGTGGGCTCAAAGACGCTGAGCCGCCACTCACTACAACTGCTCACTGGTCCGGTCTGTAGCTGACTGGAACAGGGGACCAGATGACCTAGCGAGCCAAGCAAGACGACAACCACGAACGTGACAAGCGAGCATCAAGAAATATATCTGGCCGGTGAGTAAGGACGAAGCGTGGTCAAGCTATGTCTGATAAATAAGCAGAAACAAAAATATTAACACCCTACCTCCTCCTCTTCCTCTTCAATCCTCCTTGCCTGCGCCTCACCGTACTTTACATGCATGATTTTACCTTCTCACGGTTTCATCGTTCGGCTTGTGTCCTGGTCCGCCGCGGCATCCAGCTGTGTCCTCCGCTTTCCTGACATGTCCTGACTTGTGATTTAATCCTCCATCTCGGCATCGGCCGTCGCTCCGCTCCTGCCCACACAGTTTCTGTTGTTCGGTTGCTCCGCCTTCGCTCCGCCGTGTTGCTTGCGTTCACTCGTGTTTACATAAGTTTTTTAAGTTCGCTCACATCATTTTGAAGTTTAGATATGAGCTGATCGAGCTCCGCTATATCAGCCTCGCTCACATCGGACACTTCGCTTGCTCCAGGCCTAAGGGTGGCGGCTCTGCCTCGCTCTGCAGGCAAAAGACGTCAGCAGGAGTAGAAATTGGCGAACGAAGTGGACACAAGAATGTTACCGGCAGTGCTTAGGGTCCTCATGGTAAGCGTGGTTCCTCTTCTATTGTTAACAGCTCTGCAGTAGAAGATCGTTGTTAACCAAACTCGAATAAGGAGACTGAGGTTGAGCAAGACGTACACCGGCCGAGTGGCATACGCTGGTCCTTTCGTTTCTTGAAGCACAGCTGGCGTGACAGCTGGAGCAGCCGCGGCAGGGGCAGCGGCAGGGGCAGGAGAAGGAGCAGAGACAGTTGAGCTGGAAAGCGCAGGCCTAGCAGCCGCCGATGGCGCAGAGGGCGGCTGAGAAATGACGGAAGTGGCAGGCTGTGGCCGGCTAAGGGGTGTAGGCGCTGGCGCGCCAGCGCTACTCGTGAGAGAGGGACGACCAGCCGCCGATGGAGCGGAAGGAACATTGCCTACAATCACAAGTCATCAAAGAAGCGTGAGCTCACCAATAAATCAGCATAAACCATTTTGGTGACACGTAGAAGCACGATGCAACGGCCGGAATAAATACGGCGTGGTGGAGAGAAGTGAAGGGCACAGGTGAACGGATTGTACCTCCGTTTCCCACGGCTGCGGCGCCTGCTCCTGCAGGAAAAAAAGAGGAGAGATTAGTAAACCGTTCCGATAGATCGAGCGCGAATCCGGTCTTGGGACAAATGCAAAAATAAAAATTAAATAACTCAACCAAGGAGGAGAGGAGTACCATAGGCTGAGGTTGGTCGACCATTGGAAACTGTAGCTGTAAGGACCGAGGGTCGTCAAGTACGCCACAGGACACACAAATTAAGCGCACGTGAGTTTCATAACAGTAAAAATCATAATTGTTGAAATCTTTAGTCATGAAACTGTTGCCACTTGTATAATTATTATTGCGATTTCTAAATAAGGGGATCCAGCTCAATCAAAGAAAAAGATGAAGAGATTCATTTTCACTAATTTCATTAACAAACGCTGGCAACGAAAAGAGTAACAAATATCTCTTGTGTTGATGGACAGAAAAATGAAAGCGTTACCTGGTCTGGCTGCGGTTGTGGCCGCTGTGGCCGCTGTGGCCCCCGTGTCGGGGGTGGGGAGGGGGACGGTGGCGCTGCCTATGAGCTGTACGTAGGTCGCGGGGAGGTAGCCCACGGTGCCATTGAGCTCACCCGCCCACCAACCGTTGTCGTATTGGTTGGTGATGTTGATGACTTCGCCCGCTTTGAAGCTGAGCTGTCGCATCTCTGCTTTCCCCACAAAATCGTAGAGCGCTCGGCCCTTCACGATCGATCTGCCCCCGGCTGCTGTGGCCATTTTTTGTTTGTGAAAATGCTAACTGTCAGAAAATGCAGCGGGATGAAGGGGCCTGGCTGTGATGTGTTGATTTGGAGGATTGGTGTCGACGCGGTGTTCCCTAGCTAGCTAATGGTGAAGGAAGAGGCGGGAGATGGACGGGGAGTCCAAGGCACCGTTCGTGTACCCCCGTGCCAATTCAGTCACTATCAAGCCCGGCTTTTTCCCGCATTTGCCCCGCACCAAAATTCCCTCGGAGTTCTCCCACTGGTGGAAAGTTCAGAAATTTCGAAAGTTTACGCGCTTCCGTGTCATCTGCCCATTAGGCAATCGTTGCCTAGCAAGAAGCTCGCCAGAAAAACAGAAAAATATTCAAAACAGCTGTGGTACAGCAGCTCACCCTCTGCGCTTGGTGAGACGCCAGGCGTTGGGATCACGATACTTATCGAAGAGAGGTTCGATCTTCTCCTGTCGCTTGCGCTTGCTGAGCTTGGTAGGGTCAGAGACGCGGTAGAACTTGGGCGCGAACTCCACAAGCCACTTGGGCTCGATCATGAGCACCTCGCGCATGTACTCCTTGGTCGTGAGGACCAGCTCATGGTAGATGACCCACTCCGGATTCTTCTGGAAGAGGGCCGACGATGGATGGATATATACAGGCTGGCCCTCGGTAAGCGTTTTGTAGCCCTCCTGTGGGTCCTTCCTTGCCGCGTGAGCGAAGAATCCGCTGACGATGGCCTTTCGAATGGCACTGTAGTTCTTGCCCGCCGACACCACTTCCATCTTGTAGCGATCCATGATGGCCAGCAGCTGCTTGCGGATGTCCTGTGCGCGACGCATCGAACGAGCTTGGATGAAGTTCTCGTAGCACCAGGGGTTGGAGAAGTTGTTGGCCTTCCATGCCTCATATACGGCGAGCAAGGTGAGGTGGTCGCCTTCGACTTGATGGAACTTGGCCTTCTTCTGATCGGCCTGAGCCTGTTTCTCCTTCGGCCGGTAGAAAACGTTCTGCACGGACAGCATGGCCACGACGGTAAGGATTTCATCTGAGCAACCGAGCTCGACTGATGTGATGAGCATCTTCGACAGTTGCGGCTCCAACGGGAACTCGGCCATCTTGCGTCCGAGGCGAGTCAGCAGTCCCTCCTCATCGAGCGCGCCGAGAGAGTAGAGCTGCTCCATAGCTACGATAAGCGTTTGCACCGGAGGCGGGTCCATGAAATCGAATCCTAGTAGATCGTTGATTCCCATCGCCTTGAGCGTGAGCACCGTATTGGCCAAGTTCGTTCGTTGGATCTCGGGAACCGACGTTGGCAACATCTCGTTCTTGTAGGCGCCTTCGGTGTAGAGCCGATAGCACTTGCCAGGACCTGTTCGTCCGGCACGACCAGCTCTCTGGCGAGCAGCGGCCTGGGAGATGGGACACACCACGAGCGAATCCATTCCCATCTTCGGATTGTACACCTTCTGCTTTACAAAACCGGGGTCAACCACGTAGTAGATACCGTCGATGGTGACGGACGTCTCGGCGATGTTCGTAGCGACGACGACCTTACGAGAGCCCTTGCCAGCGGGTTCGAAGATGCGCGTCTGCATTTCCGACGGCAGAGCCGAGTAGATAGGCAGAATAATCAGCTCCGGCACCATAGGACCAAGCGATTTCATTCGCTCGTAGAGGATCTGGCATGCCGTGTCGATTTCCTCCTGGCCCGTAAGGAAAAGAAGGACGTCTCCTGGAGGCTCCGAGAGATGGATCTGCATAACCGTGATAAGGGCTGCGTCGAGGTAGTCCGTCTCCGGCGCCTTGGTGTATAGAATCTCGACTGGGAAGGTACGGCCGGGGATTGTGAAAATAGGGCAATTGTTGAAGTAGGTCGAGAACTTCTCGGCATCGAGCGTAGCTGATGTGATGATGAGCTTCAGGTCAGGTCGATTCCTCGTGGCCTTCTTGAGCAGTCCGAATAGCACGTCCGTGTGTATAGTACGCTCGTGAGCCTCGTCGAGCATGATGACCGAGTACTTGGCCAAATCGGGATCGAGAAGGCATTCACGCAAGAGCATACCGTCCGTCATGTACTTAATCTTGGTTTCGGGGCTGGTACAGTCTTCGAAACGGATGGCGTAACCGACTTCCTGGCCCAGGCGGCAACCAAACTCCTCAGCCACACGCTTGGCGACGGACATGGCAGCTACACGCCTTGGCTGCGTGCACCCAATAACGCCGCGCGAAGCGTATCCGGCCTCAGCAAGGTACTGAGTCATCTGCGTCGTCTTACCCGAGCCCGTCTCACCAATCACGACTAGCAGCTGATTATCGTGCATAGCTTTGAGTAGCTCATCACGTAGCTTGAAGATGGGCAAACTCTCGCGCTGCTCAATTATCGAAGCCTTGGTGGCCACACCGTATCGAGCGTTGGATCCGCCAAGATAGTTCTTCTTCCACTCGGGTAGTTCGTACGACGGAGCGCCGATTCCTCGCAGCTCTTGCGCAATGTGACGCTCGCCCGGCTCGGGCATCGGATCTTCCCATGGACGATTGAGATCCTTGGGGATTGAATCCAGCACCTGCTTGCGCTGCTCCTCCCGAAGCTCGCGACGTTCTTTGGCCAAGGCTGACTGGGTCATGGCCGCGCGCTGAAGGGAACCATCTGGATTACGAACCACCTTGATAGGAGATAGCTGAACATGACTAAAGCGCGTCTGGCCTCGAAGGAAAGGCGCTTCGATTTCGCTTAGCTCAATCTCTAGCTCCTCTTCGGTCTCATCCACGTTGTTGAGCACGCCTGTGGCATCGTCGTAGCCAGGCATCTCTCTCATATCCACGACGCCCGCAGCTGCTAGCTGCTTCCACTCCCACCTCTCGGGGGACGACATGCGCTTGACAGGCCTCTGAGGCCCCATTTCGTCCTCAGCTCGCGATCGCACTCGCCGCTCGCTGGGCGCACTTGGGTTGTGGCTGGAGTCCTGATCGTCCTCTCGCTTGCGCGGCATCAGATCCTTGCCCGTCTCTTGATCGACCTCGCGCATGGTGAGACTGATCTTTTCGCCTGCCACGGCCAGTACCTTGACCTTGACCTTCTGACCGCGCTTCACCGCCTCGTTGGCGTTCGATATACGGCCGCCGGCCCTTATCTCGGAGACGTGCACGAGACCCTCCTTACGCCCGCGCACGCCCTCGAGCGCCACGAAGCAGCCAAAGTCCTTCACGGTGCGCACCGTGCCGTCGTAGATCTTGTACCTGATCGGTTCCTCGTCCAACTCGGGCGCCCTGAACGACCTCGAAGGAGCCGACGAGCGGCCGTAGCGATCCGAAGGGCTGCGGCTTCGGCTTCGTCGGCGTCCGCCGTAGTAGTCATCGTCCCTGCCGTGTCGCCGGTCTCTGCCCCTATCGTCCTCCCTGCCGCCGTGGCGTCGATCCCTCTCCCTCTCCCTCTCCCGATCCCTGTCACGATCTAGATCTCTGTCTCGATGTCTGTCCCTATCTTCATCCTCTTCCCTCTTTCGCTTTCGATCCCTCTCGTCATCCCTGCGCTCTGCTGCTGATGCGGGTGCACCCACTACTTCTTCTTCATCTTCAGCCTCTACAAGCTTCATCGATCGGATCGCGAAGTCATCGGGGACGGCGAGACCCGGGAACTTCGTGGCCAATTGGTTCTTGTGGGGCGCGGCCGCAGAGCCGTCGCCCGAGCCGCCCTGGGCGGGGCCGCCGCCACCGCTGGCCTTGGACGGCCGCATGCGCTGGATGATGTGAAAGAGCTTCTCGATGAGTACCTCGGGAAAATCGGCTCCATTCTCGGCCAGGGCGCCCGAGAAGGCAGCGAGGGTGGGGTGCTTGTCGGCCAGGTCCACGATGAACTCGGCCAGCACCTTGTCGCCCATGCCCGTGCCCAGATGGTTCTCGAGCTCGGTACATATCTTGGAGACCAGCGAGAGGAGCTGAAGCTTCTCGATCTCCTCCATTCTTAAGAAGGATAGAGAATTGTGTGAAAGATGACTGTGAGCGAGGACGAGCAATGGAGAACACCCGACCCTGGATGCACACAAGGGTACCAAGAGGTAATTGTATGCTGAAAGATTAATCGCGGTGTGGCCCTGCTTTTCTTCGAAAGAGAGGAAAAGGAAGAGAAAAGTTTCTGAAAGCTCCGAAGATTCGGAAATTCTGAAAGTGTTTCATTTTATTCCAAGTGGGTTCTCTTCGATGGTGCTGTAGCCAACACCATCGAAGAGAAAGCACGAGAAAAGAAGAGCCTTCCAGCAGTCAAGCCAGCTTTCAAGTGGCCCCAAACTTACTGCAGGCTGATGTTCTCCAGCTTGTCGGTGTTAGATTCTGCGGGCCGAACCACTATCACACCACATGTTTGCTGCTTTGTCCTCTGCTGTGCACTATTGTGCCTGATCGCAGCGGCCCTCGGGCTGTGTGCGCACTGCATAGAGGAAGAAACTTTAGTAACCGGGTGCGTGACGTACAAAAAAAGCATTCATGCTTTGAATTTTGATCTACACCCACATGACAGGACTTAAATTTCGAGGAGATAAACATCAGCGCAAAGAAGGATCAGCCTCACTGCGTAAGCAATACCTCACCGCAACTAAGCAGGCGCCGGCGCCGGAGGTTCACCCCGCGCACCAACCGGGAGGGCGAGCTGCAAACTGTTCTTCAGCTCAGAGACCAACGTGTGTGTGTACAAACAAACTGTCTGCAGGGACGGGCACCAGCGGCGGAGGGCCTGGGCTGCGGTGGCATGCAGGAACAACTGGGCCACCTTCTTGGCGAGTATGCCAGCGAGCCCGGGCTCATGATGTTGGGCGCTGGCGTGGCGATCGTAATGGGCCTCATCATCCTCAACCTTGTCCCTCCCGAACAACGGCTCCACGTTGCCACTTCTTTGCTGAGCTTCGCGCCTATCGTAGTCTCGGTGACTCTCTTCTTCTTCGATTCCGGCCTTCCTAGTTCTCGATCTTCTTCTTCCACAGAGGGCCAAGGCGCACCGCCACCCGATCAGTAAGAACGAATAGCGACAAAAAATGAAAGCGATGCAGAGCATAGGCTCTTCTGCGCACATGGGCCAGCTCTTCCTTGATAGGAGTTTCACATCTCAAGGAATAGATCGTTATTTACATCCGCACAGTACTATAATGGATCCACACGAGATCGACAAGAAGGGTTGTGAGTGCTCTAGTGCTCCTCACGCCACTCATACCGGTAGGCGATGAGATCTATCGGGGCATCTGGAGGGAAGAAGCGCACTGTGAGCAGCCAACACCGAGGCTATTGCTAGACTGCCAGCGGAGAGGGTAGGTACCTGCTCGGTTGGAAAGTGGCACAACAAGAGAGATTGTGTCGCCATGCTGGAGCTTATGCTTTTCATCTTTCTTAAGGCTTGCATCGTTGATAAAGGTACCATTTGTGCTGAAGCAAAGACGCGTGTCAGGAGGCCGCAAGCGAGGGTGTGGTACAAGATCAATTACCTTGTGTCTTCTACTGTGATTTCGAAAGGTGGATGCCTAAAGTCGCGGAGGTGTTGTGGGTTCTTTCGATAGCAATTAATTCCGTACCTTGGGTGCATTCTTCAGAACTAAGCCAATCAAGTGAGATGCTGAAGGGAAGACGTACTGACACAATGGTGCGTTAGCAGGCGCAAGTTCTATTGGTGGGTTGTTGAAGTCAGTAAACCATTCGATCAGCGAACACGTCTAGCGTACCTTGAGCTTGAGCATTGGCCCAAAGGGTGACTGTTAGCTTACAGTGTACTGAGCTGATGTGGGCATACTTCTTGGGGATTAAAACCTCGCATTTTGGGCTCCTTCCAATTTGAACGCCTATTTCCCAAGAGAGAGCACGTGAGCCAACTGCATTTATTTAAAAGTGAGGTTAGGGACACGCTACCCTTTTCGGTGATGACCACACTCGGGAACTTGAGATTGAGGGAAACAAGCTTGCCATAGCCAGTCTCTTCTTGGCGATCGCCTGGAGGGGTTGAGTTAAGGTTAACACCTGAGTAACGGACAGAAGTAAATCAACACCAAGCGTGTACCGTAGCCGGGGAGATCCTTAGTTGACATGCCACTGTCATCCGGCCCCTCCTTCTTCTCTTGGGGCCTCTTTCCTCGTTTTACCTTTCCGGTGCCATTTTGAGATCCACCTTCATCCGAACGCCTTGTTTTTGTTTTGCTGGGGGCACTGAAGCCTGTGCATAGCTGTTAAGACAAGTCTCATGCGACACATGAAATGGTGACATACCAGGTGACTCCTCGTCCATTTCGAATGGAGGCGTAGGCTCATACACCAGTGGATCGACAAGAGTGGGAGTCTCCTCTATTGCTACAGGCTTCTCGCTCTTAGCTTTTCTGCGATCGGTTTTCGCACTGGAGGATCCCATGGGAACGTCACATTGCGTCGGTATGCTGTCGCATTGTGTGGCCGCACTATCGATCTGAGTCGGAAAGCCTGCCATGTCCATCTGCGTAGGGAGATTGAATGTGTTTTCGGCCTGGGTTGAGGAGGACAGCAGCGTGAATCCGTCGGCCTGTGTCGGAATAGAGCCGAGCGTGCCTTCGCCTTCTGTATCCAGCACAAGGGATTGATCCAGCTGTGTTGACGTATTCAGGAGGTCCAGCTGTGTGGCTCTGTGCAATATGGCCCGATCATCTTGCGTGGGCGCTAAGGAGATCGAGGAATCAAGGGAAATAGACGTTTGGGAGTTCTTTCGAGACGTTTGGCTGCCTTCCTTCCAGCCGTCGGCTTCCTCACTAAGATCCTCTTCATCAGAAATGGGGCCGTGTGGACTATTGTCATCTTGCGTCGACGTATCCAGCAGTAACAGGGACGTGTCAGGTGATTGTTCCCCGCCACAATCCGTTTGTTGTTCGCCTGCATCCGTCTCGGCATCCCGTCCGCGCTTCCCCCGGTATCGTGCCGGTGATGCAAGAAGCGGCTGCGAGGAAGGTGCGTCAGCCCGTGCGCTTGGCTTAAACCGCTTGGAATGTCTCGGCCTTATCGGACTGAGTGTCCCTAGCAATGCTGATTCAGCGTCATCTTGAGTGGGTCGAGTCAAGAGATCTCCCGGACTACTGCCACCCAGATCGACCTGTGTTGCCTTGTCGAGCAAGTTCTCATAGTCATCGTTCGCCACCGAGGAATCACCCTGCGATGGTGATGCCGAAGGTGAGTAGGTGAGGTCAGTCTGCGTTGGCTGCGACATCAGTCGTCGCCATTGCGAGCTGCGCATGCTCCCGCCTCC
>CDEZ01020740.1:0-22750 GCA_000826365.1 Acanthamoeba royreba
CGCTGGGCCGCTGGAGAGTCTTCTTTTGGGAAGGGACGCATTTCTCAACTCCGATTGGCAGAAAATCCAACATGTTCGATAAACTTGAAATTTCAATAGAAATTTCGTGGACATCTGTGGATCACGAAACTGGGATTTTTCATCAGGGGAGCAGGGACGACGGCAGCTCTGAAACAAGGCCAACGTGGTTTGGCGCCAAACGAACGAAGGAGGAAGAGAAAATGAAGAAGCTGGGCCTGTCCGATTGAATCTTCTTCTCCAGTTGTCGCTTTGTTGAATGGGTCGTTGAGAGGGCCCAGCTCGGCCCAGACCAGATTTCTTGCATGCAGGAGGAAATCAAGGAGAAGAACACGCACAGGACGTGCAGGCCTCACGCACTGCTGGCCATGTCGTCATGATGGCATGTGCTCCTCCCCTCTTCCTTCCCCCCCACAAAAAACCGCACTCGTCCTCCTCCTTGTCCTCGACGCGTTGCACGCTCCTCATCAACTCGTCGTCTGATGTGGTCCTTCATCTCATGTCGTTGCTGCTTCCTCAGCGCTGTGTCACGTTGGCCTTCAACAAGCCCGCCGCGTTCCATCTTTCTTTGTTCGTTTGTTTGCTCGTTGGGGACATTGCACTGGCAGTGATCCCGGGCTCCACTGCGAAGAGATAAGTGGCACGTCTGCAATGAGGTGCCTCGTGGAGAAGAAGAAGCGAAGGACAAGGACAACAACAGAAGAGGGCCATGGAGCCTCCATCGGACGGCTCAGGTATCAAGTTGCTGCGTTTCAGCTCTGCGCCAGTAGGTGATGGTCTTGAATTGACACTACGCCTGTGCCAACATCTCAGGACGTAACAGGACACATCCTGCCGTGCATCCAAGCTTCCTGCGCGCTCTGTAAGTGCACACATGAACACGTCGTAGGTAACCACCAGGACATCATGAAGATAGTTTGGAATGAATGTTGACTCCCCTCGCGCAGTGATGAAGAGGATAAACAAGGTTGTGCGCCAGCAGCACGCCAACTTGTTTATTTGTGTGTATATGCTGGTTGTGCGTGTGGTGAAGTCATGATCGGATATCGGATGTGGAATGTCGATTGGAGCGGGGCGATTGCTGAGCGATGATCGATCGTGCGATGAGGAAGTCGCCAGCAGTCCAGAGATACACAGGGTGCTCCCGTTCGGGTTCTGCTTCCTCCTCTCGCCATCGCCAACGATTCGAGTGCTGGGATCCATCTTTTGCACCGACCGACAAAGTTCCAGTGTCCGAACGTTTGCAAACGTACGTTGTACGTGACGTTTAGGAAGATTTGTAATAATTACAAAAGAGGGGAAAAGGATTTCAAATTTCCAGCACGGCCGGGCAGAGGAAGATGAAGGGAGTCCGAACGGTACGTCCCTTTGCCGGGGCTACGGCTGCAGCAACAACAAGGACGATGCTGCCGCTTCTGGCATCTTCCTGGGCAGCTGCCCTGCCACGACAATGTGGCGTGGCATCCGCTACGCGGATCACATCCATGGCCAGCCTCTGGGGCGGCCGCAGCGCAGGCAGTGGCGGCGAAGATGGTCGAGGCCCCAAGCGGCCCATGCTGCCTGGTGAATTCGATGTCTTTGGCGGGGACAATCAGCAAACGGGGGACAAGATGATGATCGATGGCTACAGCGGTACGAACCGCATCAGCGTGAACGGGGTGCTGCTGCCGGCACCCCTCTTCCTGCTGCCCACCGCCGTCTTCTCATGGCGCGTGTCATCCCTCGACGATCTCAGCCCCGAATCCCTCGCCCTCGCCTACGCCATACGACCTCGCGTTTGTACGTAATTCCCCATTTGGCTCTATTTTATTTTATTTATTCTTGATTCATTTTCATTTTCATTTGATATATATATATATTCTGAATTTTAAATATTTAATAAATACGAGAATCAATTTAGAACAAAATATTTTGTGTTCATTTCCACTAAAAAGTAAACGGAACGGTGCAGCGATATTGATACTCGGGTGTGGTAGCAAGTACAAGATGATCGATCCCGCTCTGCGCGACTTCTTCCGAAAGAAGGGCATCGCTATCGAGGCGCTTGACACTGTACGCATTGCATCTGCAGCTGTTGTTTCCTTCTTCTCCGAGACCTGTCACTAACAACACGGCGATGAGCAGTGGAATGCGATTGCGACGTGGAACATCCTCAACCAAGAGGACCGTGCCGTTGCTGCAGCCATCATGCCATTTGATGCGGAGTGAGGTCATGAGTGCCACCAGCTACTACCTTTTTGAACCCAGCTCGGCAGGGAGGAGCGGCCTCTTCCGGCGACCGGCAGGCGGATCCGCGGCGTAATCTGAGCCTTACGGCGATGTGGCGCAGTGTGGTGGTGCATGCCACCGTCGATCAGCTTCCCTGGTGAAGCGTCATGATGTGACCTACCGCAGCAATCCACCGAATAACATGATTCACGAGAACGGACAGATGATTCCCGTTGGCTCGGCCATTGCAAAGCACTCACCCCTCCGGTCACATGTCCTTACGTTCCTCCAGAGCCTGGTCATTTTGCCTTAGGTACATGCACCGGTGACCAATCCCTGCGCTGACAGCTCCTAATGGTGAACTTCATCACCAATCAAGGGCCATGGCCAACAACGGTACTCTTCTCACTCTCATTGAAGATCGCTGAATACTTGATTCCCCCCTTGCACAGCTACAACAACAGTCACTGCGCAGCACACACACAAGACCATGTCAGCTGTGCACAGACTCGACCAAGTGGTCTGTGCCGCGCTACTGGTACTTGCGTTGGTTCTTTTGGCTTCGATGATACGACGCCGCCGGCAGGCCAAGAAGCGCGAGCAGGCGTGGACGGATCCAGCGTCCGAGTGTGAGGCCATCTACCGCAATCTCTGTTGCATCGAGATGCCGTGGGAGTGCTTCTATGGCATCGACTTTGCTTTCTTCCGCACTTTCTCCTCACGCACGATTGCCAAGCTCTACCACACCACCGGTACTCTCCTTGCACTGTTGTTTTTTATTTCACATTTTTCTTTTTCAAATTAATTTTTGAGCGTATTTTATTGAATAATTATTCCTTTTATGTAGTTTTTACTTTATATCATTCCAGGAATTGGCTGACGGCGTTCTGCAGGCCACATACAACAATCGGCTGAAAAGCGGGTGAATGATACCGATATCCTTATGCATGCATGGATAGGTACGCCTTACTTAGGCCTCCGCGCAACATGGCGAGCAGCATTTTTGATAACGTGTGGGGTACGGTGGGTGCGTGGTGTAGACTTTGGCATAGACAGTCCTGAGGGCCGGGAGTCATGGCAGCATTTAAATCGGATTCACGGACTGTGGAAACATAGCACACGAAATGAGGACTTTGTCTACGTCCTTTGCTGCTTCATTGTTGACACAATACGCTTCATCGATGTATTCGGATGGCGCCGACTTACCCAGCTTGAGCGCGAAGGTACATACGCCAACTGGTATGTCCGATTGCCGTCATTGCCGACCTAACTGATCAGCTCTCTCGCTGTACTATCGGTGATCACAGCCATCTACCATTTTTGGGCAAAGCTTGGAAATAGGATGGAAATAGAGAACATCCCCAACTCACTCGACATGGCCTACAAGTTCGTGACCGACTACGTGAACTCTGATGAACACTCCTTCTCCACCGTCGAAGGTCGTCAGCTCACCAGTACCATGACAGAGCTACTCTGCAAGTATGCTCTGCCCATCAAATCCGATCGGACGTACTGTAAATGGTTTATTGACGTTCCACTCTATGCAGATGGTACTGGTTTGTGCCCAGAAGGCTCGTCCATTTAGGAACGCGTACGCTCCTGTTTATCATCGGCGGCCCTACTTTCGTGCAGAAGCTGGGGCTCGACCAGCCCCCTCTCCTGGCCGTCATTGCGTTGACTGGTTTTGCCCGCCTTCGTGCGGTGTGTTTGTCCTTTCTTCCGCTGCGCACTCGGTACGAGTACCTCTCCTATCTTGTTTTGCGCTAGAATCATGCTCACGCCCAAGTTTGTCCTCAGGCCTCACCAACTCTCCAAGTTGCTCATGTTGGCGCATTACCCAATGAACGCTAAAACAAGTGAGCCACCCTCGGATGGTCCCCGCACTCGCCTCATGGACTTTTCCTTGGTGGGCCCTTCCAACGTCCTGACCGGACTCAGAGCGTAGGAGTTGCCTTCTTTTTAGCGATGATTCTTTTACGACAGACTGTGCTGGCTGGGGACACGCAACATTCTCTCTCTAGCTCTCATGTACTTAACAAAATATGCTTTTTTAAAATGAAGAGAATTACAAACAATGATCGAGAAATCAGTTTCCTTTTTCCTTTCGCGTGGGTTTTCGTCTTCTTCTGCGAAACGTTACCCAATCACAGGACGCCATCGGAAAACGGCAACCTGAAGGTCTCTTGCCATTGGGCTAGTCTCGCGCCCCGCCATTTTCTTTCTTCTTTGGCCGACAAAGTGCGAAAAGCGAAAGGGACTGCCCGCCGAAAGATCGAAAACGACAGACCCCCCTCCCGCATCGACGATTAGATTGATTCATTCCAAATCTTATTGCGTAGACTATAGCGACCCTTCTCTTGTACATGTTCCTGGCCCTCTTTCGCGTCTGTCTTCGTTGCGCAATACAGTTCGACAGACAAAACAACTTTGGGGTATCAATTAAATCTAAGATTTGCATCTCGTTTCAGCTTGATTGTGTCAGAACAGATTTCATCTGATCTCAATCTCTACATCCCCTTCAGGGCGGGCATGGAAGAACCGGAGAATACAACGACCACTGTGGTGGCTGCGCCGGCGGCAACCACCCCATCATTATCAGGGTCATCGACAGGATCCACGGGGAGTGTGCCAATGCAGAGGATGGGGATATCTCCTATTGACTTCACCATTCATGGTGGACCGACGCCGCGGACAGCACCCGCGCCAACTCTGGCGACTTCAGTTTCCACGCCGGTTCTGTCATTTGCACCAGCATCAACGCCAGCGGTATCGACAGCTTTTGCGCCGGCCAGTTCTTCTGTTAGCAGGCCGGCCACAAGCGCAACATCTTCACCATCAACGAGCACCGCCTCGAGTAGGAAACGGACGAAACTGCCTCCGCTGTCCACCGTTCTGTCTTCCGTCTTTCCCGTGCCTCTAGCGGTGCATACAGCTACGGCGGGCCGCATTCCTCTGCCCGCCTCGTCCACGGCAGCTTTCATCTCCACTCCCATACCAGCCAAGTTATCAACAATTCAACCAAAGTCTGCACCTCATGCTCCTCAGACCTCCGTAACTAGAGCAGGCAACGCACTTTCCGCCGCATCGCTAGCCATACAACATGGTATTCAGATGGTGAACACAGAAGCCACTCCCACTACCTCCGCTGTCTTTACCAGCGCTATCGTTCCTATTCCGTTTCCATCAATCTCTGCATCTGGACCGGCAGAAGCGACACCGCAGCCCAGCCTCCCGATGAGCATCCAGGCTTCCTCTCCAGCAGCAGGGGCAGATGCAGTCAGTTTAGCTCAGAGTCAGTCATCAGCTATGACGTGGCCCATGTTACTTCCCTTCCCTCCTCCGCCGAGAGGACGTGACATCTTCTTTCCTGAGCCACGGCCCTTCATGAGTTTGCCTGGACGTAATCCGTACGAGTCAGTGTTCTCCGCAGCACCCGGTCTCAAGGAGAGATTCAATAAGCGTGAGCAGCTCTATGGCCGTTTCATCATTCCGATCGAAAAGAATCCGGTAAGACTCGCTTCAGCCTTTTCGTGGGATGACTTACTCAGGCACTGAATCACACAGAGCATTGATCCTTTGGATCAAGTAGATATGGAACCCATCATTGAACATTTCAATTTCTTCCCTTATAGACTATCCGGGCGGCCACTACCAACTAAAAAACGAAAGGGTGAAGAAGAGGGGTTAGAGGAAGAGTACTCTATGCCCTTGTTTTAGTCTCAGAGCACACTCTTCTCACTTGTTACGTGCACAGTTCGACCAAAAAGAAGCGCAAGAGGCGACTAGCTGCTGACATCAATCGTCCTTTCGTCTGTAAATATCCTCGCTGCGTAAAGGCATACAGCACACAGGTTCCAACCAACCTCCTCTTCATTATGGACACCACAATTAACAGCTGTTCGTCCGACCACGTTAGGGTGCCCTTGATCAGCATAAGCGCTTCAAGCATCCCGACGTTCGACCAACCCAGAAAACGCCTACTGCTCCTGTCCCGATATCGCGCCATCCCCATGAGCCCATCGTTTTCATTCCCTGCGCTACTGACTCAGAGACAGCGCCATCAACCCCTTCAACGAATGCTCCATCCTCTCCCGCACCTCGGCAATCCTCTCAAACATCTGCATCCACTGCAGCGCCCTCCTCGCCCTTCTCCACTATCCCCCCTCCGCCCCAGCTCCTCCCTACAACGCCATTCCCTGAGGCCCCGATGGGCCTCTTCGGCAAGTACGTCTGCCACGACACTGAGTAGGATGCACTGGACTTATCCCTTGTTCTGTCCAGGTTCTCCGGTTCACTTCTCTCATCTCGCTCGCCATCAAGTTCATCTCAACCTCTTTCCTCCGCTTCGCTTATCAGTACGCCGTTTTCTTCCTTTGCAGTACAGCGCACCACACATTCCTCTTCATCAACCTCAACCTTCGCTCCGTCTTCCTCCTACCCCGCACAATCACTGGTTCTCACAGATGTGACCAGAGAAAACACTGAATAATTTAAGTCAAGACATCGAGCAGTTGTAGTAATGATGTTAATCTAAATAACAAACGGTTGGGTGTCACCTGTGTTGCGCTGACATTGCCGCTCTGTGACTTGGCAACTCAGAGATAGTAAAGCCGGCCTGTTAGCTCGGGAGGGGGAGCGTTTCTAGCGCCCAAGGTCTGCCGCATAAGGCTGGCCAGACGATTGGCGTAGCGCAGAGGAGCTGGCTCAGAAATTGTGCCCATGAAGTCTGGAAGGAGCACAAGCATGAGCTCACGCCCATCAGGTTGACAGAAAATTTGACGTACTGTAGTAGAGGTGGCACAGCTTGTAGGTAAGCTGCTGGATGATACTAGTCTCAAGATGCGCATCGTTGGGGGACCTGTAGATGACTTGATACTGAACAGGGTTCACCGTACCTAAGGTAAGTTTGTCAGTCAGCTGGTACAATGGCAACAACTTGCGCGCCACCGTACCACTCCTGGTGTGATGTGAAACCAGGTAGAAATCATTGTAGGCAGGTGAGACAATGGTTGAATCAACAATTGTGCCTGGAGGCGGGTTCTCCCATCTTCCTGTGCCCTGACTGGATATGTTTTAGTTGCAGTGCTTAATCTCAATGGCAAGAACAGCACCTGTGAAATAGACGGGCAAGGCCACGCTTCCTCACCACTACAAAGCAGAGGCTAATCTCTTGACCGCTCCGTGCAAGTGCATCCTTGATTCTCTCGACTTCATTTGCCATCTTGGTTAATGAGTACAGTTAAATTAATATCAACAGAGAATGAAAGAGCTAACAAAGCCGTACAAGGGCATCTAAGCTACCTCTGCCACCAGGATCATCACGATATATTATGACCCTACTAGGCCATATGTTACTGTTGTTTTGGCGGAAGGCATCAAGCGCCTTTTCAAAGCTCGCACCCAGTGCGGTTGCCATTTCTTGTCCCTGTAAAGAAGAGTAAACTTAGAACGGACAAAAAGGAGAAACACAGCTCGTACTTGTGATTGCATTCTGATATCTGAGAAATACTGGGTGTAAGTGGGATTGATTGTCGCTGTTAGCGCCAAAACAGAGTCCCTATAAATGAAAAAGGAGTAAGTCTGATAAATTAGTATGTTGCTATGGAAGGGTGTGTACTGGGCTGTGGTTTTTGAGTGTGAAACATCAATACCTACGATCATCGTTGGCGCAGTGAAGGGGATCCGTATTCTGCGTAGATATGGTTAATAAGGGAGTTACACAAGGGCAATGATTCATACGCCCAAGGAGCTCCTCCTAATTTGCAGATGATTTGTTGCAGAAGCCCTTTGCACTTGGATTCGATGCTTTTGCCAGAGAGTGTACTGTTGGTAGAATAAGTTAGTGCTCTTAATCAAAAGCACATTGAAAACGTACACATTCTTGACTGCTTGCACTAAAACAGGTTTGTGCAGCATGATGTCCTTAGCAGCCTTGTAGCTCTCCACGTTGGAAGAATACAGTATCACCACTATTATAGAAAGGGGATTGTTGCGCCGTACACTCTCCCTTATAAATTGGAGATTGGTTTGTCAGTTCGAACTAACTAAGACAGTAATGCTGACTACGTACTCATAAACACGGAGCATTTGTCTCTTGATTTCTCGAGGATCCTTGACTTCCTCCCTGATCGGCTCCTTGATCTCTAGACAGAGTTCCCTGGATACCTGATAGGTTGATATCATTAGCAACAATTCAACCTGGAGTGAGATGAGCAATGAATACCAAATGGAAGGAACGAATCAAGTTGTCAGCAGCACTGCGATCTCTATCCAAATAAACTAGTGCCCAGTTTGCTAATGGCTCAGCCTGGAAAACGCCACTAGTTTCCGGTTTCTGATCACTTGAGTGTGGCTTGCCACCTTTGGGGGGCTCACCAAACAGGTTCGTCCAAGTAGCTGCAGCAATGCTCGTTAACAATAGGCCAAGGATGATACAAAGAAAAGCGTACCATCTTCTTTTATGGGCTTAACGGCTTTACCGCCAATCACAAGAACTTGTTGCGGCAGGCGTCTACCAATAAATCTGACTGGCTTATCATTCACCTCCAGACCCCATTCACTGAGAATCTTCATAAAAGTTTGTTAAATTACCAAACTTTTATGAAGATTCTCAGTGGTGTCGAGCGTACCGCGCCGGGATCGAGCTGCGCGCCTTCAATGGACTGCGGCCTACCTGGACGAAGGCAACTGATAAACTGTTCCAAGCTTCTGATCCTTTGAGAAGCTGTGTCTGACGTTTTGTCCTTAATCGCACGCCTCAAACTGCATCACAAGGTGCATAAGCAAATAGATCAAAATAACTTCAAAGTGCAATACACACCGTCCATTCGTGCGCATATTTTCTGTCAGGCCAGCGAGCATGCACAGCTCCGGAACAAGGTATATTGTTTGTTCCTCGACAACACCATCCGTAGGACGACGACGCTTGCTTGTGGATATCAGTAAAGGCTGATCTGGGTTCCTTATTTGTATGTTGTGGTGCCTGATCACATTTCGTTGAGTACGTGTGTATGCGAGAAGGCAGGTATGCGTACTGCTGATAATACTCTATGAATGAGATGGACACTTCCTGAGCTTGTTCGTACTTGTGGCCTGACCTCTTGGACATGACAAATGTGCTACGGGGCGCTGAGGGAAAGCGTTAGTCTACTTGTAAGCCCAAAGTTGACGGAGGACGTGCATTTAGAGAAATCGATCCCGGTGATGTAGTAGAAGTTCGGACTTCCTCGCTTATCAACATACTTGGTAATGACAGTTGCTCCCTCAACCATTCGCTGGCACTCCTGCCGGTCGCGTGGGTTGAGCATCTGCAGCACGGTTTCTGGTACCACCGCCATTAAGTATAGAGCGTTTGTCGGCTACCAACTCGTTAGCAACATACTCTTTTGAAAGAACCTATAGCTCACGTCCAGGTTGAGCATTAATCCGCCCTATTATATTGGTAAGCAAGGAACGAGCGAATACGTAGAGTTGGCTTCATACGTGGAACACATCTACGTTGGTTATGTAACCAGGTACAGCGTACATGTCCTCGCTTGGTATATCGATTTTGTGATCAAGGTTATAGACGATGCGCTTCAATTGTTTGTATTTTTGCTTCCTCATTATCTATGAATGATCATGTTAAAAGTTTTACACTCTAGTGTGTGATAAAGAGGTACCGATTTGATCAGTATAGAAAGGATCTGCACAACATCTTTGCCTGTTCCGGGTCCAGAATCGATACTGATAAAAAGCGTCTCGGAGAGCGTCATAGTATACTCCACACCACGAACGTCGGCCTTGAAGACCTGATGGCTAAGATCCTTCTTGACAAAGAGGTGCTCTCCCCAGTAGAGATAGTGACCAAGCTGGTCCTTATTCGCGCGCAGAACAGAGTCCTTGATTGTGCGACTAACAGTGGCCTCGCCTTCCACCCTGGGCTGAACAGTCATAGATGATTATGGTCAGATGCATAAGGCTGTAACCAGGGAAGAAACATGTACCTCGAAGTGCATGTGGTGCATGAACAGCTTGCTCGGGAGAAGCTGCAAGCGAAAGTGTCAGTACTGCAAGAGGATCGACGTGCTTCATACGCACCCGTATGGGAAAGTAATTCCCTTCAAGTCTGATCTGTTCGTTCTCTTTCGGTGGAGGAGGGGGATCGCGTAGACATATCAGATCACCTACGCCCTTGTGGCGCTTCTCCCCTGATGTACCGTACACACGTATCATCATTGTCAGTTCATCACCATTCTCTCCTTCATCACTGCCTCTTCAGCTACACGCCACACTCACTCGCGCACGCATGCGTTTTCCATCGAAGCGGTCTGTGACCGCCACTTGAACACACTGGCAGGGCGCGGGAATGAAGAGGACGCTCGTACGAGACTCATCATGGCCTTCGGTCTGGTAGTGGGGCGCGTCGGTCTCATCGAGTTTCCTCTTTCCACGCGGGTCCTCCTCAGGCGGGTCCATCTCTGCGAGAGTAGAGGGGAACAGACCGTCAGCCATGTGGGCGGGAAGGGATCTCGTGCATGTAGCTTCCATGACATTGCCATCCTCTCTAATTGGATGTGCAACTCCAAATGGCGATCGAATCAACGAGGTAGAGGAAGATTTGACGATCAAATCACCCCAAGCCTCGTACGTATCTGATTACGTACTCCATCAAGACGTGGGAGGAAAGCACCTGTTGTAGTATCTTGTCTGGCTTCAATCAGCTACACGAAATCTGTTGCGCACGAATTGTCCTGTTTTGAGAAGAGATTTGTAGAGGGAGATGAATGAGATGCACCATCTAATGCACATGCACCTTCTGTCTGAAGAAAGCAGAACAAGGAGACGCAGAGGAGGTGGCCAGGCGTCTGCGTACCTCAAGAGGCAACGGCCGAACCAGGCCGTGGCTCACTTCTTCTCCAAAGGGAAGCACAGATGTCGCTAGAACACCCCCTTGGGTACGACAGTGTGTCACACAAACGCGTTGCAGCTCTGCACAGAGCGTGCGGAAGAGTAGCACGCGTTGTGTTGTCCAAATATACCCCTCCTCTATTCCGCCCACACACAGCTAGATGAAGATGCACAAGGTCTCCTGGTGCGCATAGGGAGGGGAGCAATGGTGCACTCAGCTCAAGACCTTGGCAGTGTGGTGGCTGAGTGCAGTGAGGGCGACCATTTACAAGGAAGGATGGAATCGCACGAACAGATCAGAGGAAGAGGACATAGCTTGATGTTGAAACAAGGTAAGGTACAGGAACCCTTGGGTAAGAGGGTAAACATACACGAGCGCGCCGCAAGCGAGAATGGAGGAGATAGTGACAACGACAGACGCTCATATGACCCATTCGTCCGTAACGGAAGAGACGAGGGGTTCTCCCTCAGTCTCCTCCATTTGCAGAGCAACTCTTCGCTGGATAATGACCCTGTAATACGAAGACGATGAACATTCAGTGAGTCCGCACTGTTAGGATCACAGCGTGCATAAGCTCATACCTAGCAATGATATTGAGGATGTTATCATCATCCTTAACTTCGCGTACAAGCGAATCCTCCTGAGCGAGGTACGTTCAAGTAAGCTACCTTGAGACGAGCAATGGGTAAGGGATAAGGAAGAGGCCGTACGACAGGATTCAGTGGACCTAACGTCTGCAGGCCTTCCAGCAGCGTCTTGGCACGATGTTGGGCTGTAAAAGAAGTTGTCATAAGCGGCCAGCTACATATACGTAGCGTCAATGGATGGATGACTTACTTCGCGGAGTGATCGGAACCAAGTCGAACGCAGGCGGAGGAGGCGCGGCAGGCGGTAGTCTCTTCTCCTTCTTCCGTTGTAGTTTCTCAAGTAGAGCCTTCTTCTCTTTGTCAAGCAACGCCAGCTTCTTATCGGCCTCTTCAAGCTGGAGCTGCAATTCCTTCACTTCGTCCATTGTGTGAGCTATTTCCTTCTCCTTGGTGATTTCAGTTTGCTCGAGCTCGCCCTCCAGCTCCTTAATTCGCAGCCTGTTAGCCTTCTTCTCGTTCTCGAGAGCTTCTTCCTTGTCCTTGAAGTGCTGGAGCTCGATTTCCATATCCCGCACCCGCTTCTCGTACTTCTCCTTGATCTCCTTCTTCTTGGTGAGGTAAGTCTGTTTGACTGATTCGATTGCCCTGTAAACATGCAAGGTAAGCTATGTGCGATGAAGCAAAAACCGAAAGCGATACGTACGTTTCTATCTTCTGCGTCATCTCACTTTTGAGAGCGTCAAGTTCCGCCCTGGTCTTCTGGAGCTCTGTTTCATCGACGTGCGACGATGGCAGCTGGAACTCAACCCTTCTTTCACGCGAGATACCGTCCATTTCGTCCAGTTCCTTCAACCAGTTCATAGCTTTGGACTTCATCTCGGCATTACGCTGGTTATCGCGCCTTGTAGCACTTTGCTGTAACGACTGTGGTGAGTTGGCCGCCATGTTGTCTGAGGCCACTGCCTGCTTAGCGAGTGATTCTTGATAATTCTTCTTGAGCTCGTTCATGCGTGACTTAAGTCCAATTCGCTTGCGGGTTTCCTCCTTGAATCGGTCACGTTCGCATTCAAGTTCTTTCTCTAGCGATGCCTTCGCTTCATTCAGCCTTTGTAAGTCCAGACTTTGCTCTTCGATCTTATGCTCGAGCTCCTTCACTCTCTGCGCGTGTTGCAGATCAAGATCTTCGAGTTCTTCTCTATGAACCTTCTCCATCTTCATCCTTTGTTCAGCTATCTGAAACTCGAGATCTTCATTACGGTTCTCCGCTTCAGAGAGTCTCTGATGCAGCTCACGAGCCTTTTTCTTCACGGCCTAAACAGTATAGTGAGTTAAGAGAAAATCTCTTCATGAAGAAGGTTACTTACTTCATAGCGAGCAAGTCCAATTTGTTTCTCCTGCTGTAAGGTCACCAAGATGGCCTTCAGATCGTCCGTCGTTGTAGCAGATTCCGTAGGCTCTGGAAGTGGTGGAAGTGGAAGCTTCGGCTTGTCTTCTTTGGTATCGACTGGCACGGGCGGCTTCTGCATGTCCTCTCCGTCTTGTTGACTATCTTCAGCCTGCTTTTGAGGCGGCGGCGCTGAAGGAAATAGTTGATCAGTTTTTGCACTGAGATTCACTCATTTTTTCAGGGTGAGGCTAGCTTACTTTGTGGAAGAGGACCACTTGGACGAGGTGGAAGATGCCGAGCAGGGCGTGCAGGAAGGGACGATAAGGGAACCTTGTGGCGCCTGTTAAACAATAAATCAGTCAGACTAGGAACGAGAGAGGTTGCGAGCATTTAAGCCACCTCAGTGTGACGTTTTGCTCTTTCTTAAGCATGAACTGCTTGTATTCAGCGACCTCGTTTTTCTTCTCCTGCTGGGCACCGCTGGTCGCCAAAGAAACCGGAAGCGGCATTGATTCCTTTGAATCGGCGTCGGCAGGGTCAACGCCTGTAAGGCGAGGGGCGAGTGAATCAGATGTCTTTCGAATTTCAGTTTCATGGTTGAGGCTATCTACCTGTAAGCAGCATTTTGACCTCCTCCATGGTTAGACCATTGACACCAAGGGCCTGCAGCTTAGCCTGGATCTGTTCGAAGAATCCAGTCCATTCCATCGGCAGGTTCCGGAACTACCGTTGTAAAGCAATCGGATGTGTCAACGGAAAGAGGCAAAGACGTGCGGAGAGGCTCGAGTACCTCGACTCCCTTTTCATCTGATATTCCGATGTGACCTCTGTGCTGGACGCGCATCGGAACGCCTACATTGAGCATGCCTATCTGCTCCTCAGCAATTTGCAGTGCCAGGTCCTGCGGCATCATGCTGATGTCAGAAAAGAACTGAGAACCCATCGCGTGGAGAGCGGGCGTACATCGACGAGATTCTCGCCTGGCCTGCTGTAGTGGTACCGATGTTGAGGGTTGCTCGGAAGGCCGATCCTGACATCGTCCTCGTCCTTTTCTGTAATTGACAAATTGTCAGTATCACCCACTTCGAAAAATTGCAGAGATTAAAACAATTATTTATTTATTTATATTCCATATATATTTATTTGCCAGGGTAGCGTTCTCGTACTCTTTTTGCCGAAAATGGAAAGGCGACCACCAGGTTTCTTAAGACGTTCCGATAGGCGGCTTGTAGCAGACATCTTTCGCTGCGGCCGTTTGCTCAAATCTACGTGTGCCCTCCATCTCCATGAGTAAATGAACACACAAAGCAAAAACCAAAAAGGCCAAATGAATGTGAAAAATTTGGCGGGAAAACAGAGACGCACCAGACAGAGACCCCGAAGCAGAGCGTACGACTGTGGTGTAGTCCTCTTTATCATCGCCCTGAGGGGTCAGGTCGGACGTGGGCGAAGAGAGGGATGCCGCCGTCGGGGAGGAGGGCGCTGATGAAGCGGAGGGGGACAGCGGGATGAGCGCGGGCGACGAAGCGGCCGGCACCAGGCTGGGCGGCTGTCTCGCGGGGGACGAGGGCGGCGACATCATCGAGCTTCCAGAACCTACCGAAGGGCGCCCACGGCGGGCGGGCTGGCGCAGGCTGGCCGGCTTGGGTGGCGGCGGCGGAGCACTGGTCCTTGGTGAATTCTCGGACCCACTCACGCGTGGCGACCCAGCTTCGCCTGTCCGTGGCGACTCTGTGGCCGCCGGCGCTGCTTCCGGTGTGGGTGGCAAGGACGTAAGTCCCGTCTTGGCCAGGCGCACGAGCGGCGGCTCCGAAGGCGGCAGCGACTTTGGGCGCGAAGGGGGCAGCATTGCCTTGCCTGTGGCCGCCGACATTGATGCCGGCTTCTCCTTCTTCAGCTGTTGATCATCCTCTCCTGCCTGTTCGTCAGCATGCGGAGAACGAGGGCTGAAGAGCAGTGGGTCATCAGGCGGAGGAGGCAGAGGAGCATCATAGGGCGGTTCATCCACCGGAGGCATGGGTGGTGCAGCAGGTTCGGGTTTGGGTTCGACCTCGGGCTGAGGCGTCGCTTCCTGGCTCGCTGATGACTCTGGCGAAGAACGACTCTCCGGTGTGATCGGACTCGGCGCAGGCTCGCTGGCGGAGGGCGTCTGCGGCAATGCTGGCAATGGGGAGGGCGGAAGCGGCTTGCTGGGCAGGCGCAGGTGAACAGGACGAGTGCCGCTGCTCGGCGCCCGCTTGCGCGACGCCTGATCAGAAGTCGGTGTAGACGTTGGCGTGGAGGGCGTGGAAGTGGGTCCATCAGCAACATTCGCGTATTCCTTTGCCTTTGGTGAATCGGCATACTCCAGTAGTTCAGCCACGGCCTTGATCTCCTCCTGCTGCTCCACCGGTTCAGGCTTACTTGTGCTGCGCAGCTCACGCAGGACCCAACCCTGCGAGCGGTCAGGCTGAGCAGGAGGTTCGCCGCCGCTCCTCAAGTCTCTCTGGCTGTTTGATCTGGGCTTGGTCACAACAGCATCGAAGCCTCCCGAGGTATCTATCCTTTGTACCACCTCGGATCTAGCTTCCACAACAGCAGGCGAAGGAGTGGATCGCGCCGATGACGACCCGCCAACTGTGTGCTCCTGCATCATGAGCGCAAGCATCTTGGCTTCGAGCTCCCGCCGACGTTCGAGAATTTCCTTATCGATGACACTTCCTTTGTCGCTTTCGGACTCTTCGTCCCTTCTCTTCTTCCTGTGATCTCGATGGGAGTCTCTGTCGCGGTCACGACTACTGTCACGATAGCGGTCTCGGTCCCTATCACGATCTTTGTCACGGCCTCGGTCCCGGTCACGGTCGCGATCCCTATCACGGTCCCGATCATAGCTCCTGTCACGATCGCGATCTCTGTCGCGATCACGATCCCTGCCACGGTCCTTGTCACGGTCACGGTCTCGATCACGGTCTCGATCACGATCCCTCTCCCTGTCTCTATCTCTGTCTCTGTCTCTGTCTCTGTCCCTGTCGCGGTCACGGCTCCGATCACGGTCGCGGTCCCTATCTCGGTCCCAGTCCCTGTCGTACTCGCGGTCTCTGTCTCGGTCGCTGCTGGGGTAGGCGAAGCGGTCCTCCACTTTGGGGCCAACGTTGTAGTCACCCCATCTTGGGTCCCAATCTCTGTCCCACTCGCGTCCATAGAGTTCTCGTTCTCTGTCCCACTCCCGCGAACCACCACCGTCGCGGTACAAAAACACAGGCTTGTCCTCACGCCCAACTGTTCTTCGCCTGTCGACCGCTCGCTCCTCCTCTAGGTAGATGGAGCTTGAGCCCTTTCTTCCCCTCGGTTCGAAGTCATCTCCATCCCCAGAGGTGCGCATGTCGAAGACGCCATCTAGACCTGTTCGCCTCTGAAACAAAGCAACAATAACTGCAATTAGTACCTCCCTGACTATCCCTCACCTGCCTCAAATTCATCAACTGGTACATACCTGGCTGGAGTACGAACGGCCCTGGCTGCCGCCGTACTGCATGGCTTGCCAAAGATTGTCCCCAGACTCACACTCACAGTGCTTCTTACTACTAACAAGCTTTCGTGTCCACCTCTCGTTCTTCAAGACCCGTTTACAGCTAACCAGCTCTACCTGTTCCGAAAAGGAATATGTCGTTGAGCGTGTGGTGCTACGTAACCAAGAATCTAAGGAATGATTGGCATGTCGTCTCAAGGTGGATCCAAATACCTTCTGGGACAATTAATTGTGTATTTCATGAACCGTAACTTTGAAAATCAAGAGATTTTTTTTCATCGTCGTTAGCCATGTCCTCCCGAAGCTTCTCCGCCTCGTCCATCGCCTTCTTCTCCGCCCTCTTCGTCCTCCTTTCCTTCGCCTTCGCGGGCGCCCGAGCCAGCTGTATAGTCACCATCAGCCTCTATGCCGCGCCGACGTGCGACGACTTCACCGTAACGTGCCTCTGGCAGGACACAGCCAACGTGACCAATAACTGCATCCCTCTCGGCCTCCCCGACAGCACGAACGTAGCGGCTAAGGTCGACTGCGACAATCAGCTTACCACCTGGTACAATGGAACCACATGCACCGGGGCGGTCGTCGGTACTGGGACGCCCAACGGACCCGCCGTCAACACGACGGCGAATACTTGCGTCAACTTCGGGTTGTGGTACCTCACGTTGGGCTACGGCGAGCTTCCGTGCAACAGTGCGACGAAGATGAACTCGATTATGATGACCATCTTCACGGCTATTCGTGATAACTTTCTGAATTTTTGAGATACGACGGAGGCCGGGAAGCACCTATGAGTAATGAATTGAATCACTTTACTATGTACTCGCGCAATGTTATCAAAAACAGATGTAAATTCTATTCTTTGGTGATCTTCCGAAAAATTGCAATAGTTTCGAAACGTTTTGGAAAATATGAAATTTTCCTTCCGGCTTCTTTCCGTCCCCGGACCTGGCGCATCAAAACACGGACGAGGTCCGATCGGATCGGCTACAGCCCTCGTTGGCCTCCTCATCACTAGCTTCCGCTTATCAGCGGAGGGAACAGGTCTCCCCCAATTATCACATCGCGCGGGCCCGGCTCCGAATTCATCACATACATATTTACTCCTTAATCCTTTCCTTTAATTCAATCTTCGCGAAATTTGTCCCTCTACACGGCCACAATCATGTCATCGAGAGTCGCAGCCACCCCGAATGCCAAACGTGCCGGCAAGAGTTCCTCCTCCACCTCTTCGCCCCTCCTGCGGGACATCTACGGTGTGCGAGATGAGATCAATCCCAAGATGCAGGACATGACCCGTCCGCAACTCGAATCGTTCAATTTTGCCATGCAAGACGGCCTCTCCTATGCCGTGCAGAGCCTCCACCCCGAGGAGTTCCGCGTGACCAACGGCCCCGCCGTCCGCCTCTGGTACGAGGATGTGCAGGTGGCTAAGCCCTCCCGTGATCAGAGCCTTGATGAAAAACTCTATCCCAGCGAGGTACCATCGCCATTCCAATTTTCATTTCCATTGATTATGCAAAAATGGAGGAAAAATTCATAATTATGATATGATACCTTTTGCATTTACCTTGAATAAGATTTTCTTTTTTTTTTCGATAATCTATTTCAGAAATCAAGAAGTTTGTGCGTGCTTCGTAACACTAACCTCTGCTACTTGTTGTGCTGCAGTGCCGTGAGGGTGCATTCACGTATGCTGGGCTCTGCGTGGCGACCATCGGCTACCAGGTTGGGGAGAAAACTGGCCGCATTCAGCGGAGCATGGGTAAGATCCCTATCATGGTCAAGGTACAAACCCAGATGCCATGGCTCGCTTTAAGGTGACAATGTTCTCACACTGTTGATTGATTCATCTCGCCTAGTCGAACAGATGCCATCTAGAACACCTCTCGCCGGCGGAGCTTGTCCGCGCAAAGGAGGAGGCAACAGAGTTAGGAGGCTATTTCATCATTAACGGTTTGGAGAAGATTATTCGATTGATCTGCATGCCGAGACGTAACTACGTATGTTTTCGCTTACATCACGGTTGTCGTATGGTCTTTATCTTACATCTTCTTCTTTTTGTGAATAGCCCATGGCTGTGCAGCGACCATCATGGGCCTCCAAGGGATCTTATTACACTCCTCATGGTATCCAGATCCGTAGCGTCCGAGTGTGCGTCTTTCTCTCGTTCTAAGCTATCGTGTTTGCATGCTCATGTACTCTTTCTATAGGGACCAAACAAATCAAAACATTACCTTACACTATCTGTCCAACGGCTCTTGCACACTGCGCATATCACTCTTCAAACAGGAATACTTCATTCCGGCGATACTCATTCTAAAGGTGACACATATTTCTCTTGTGACTGTATACACACTTCTAATCAATCGTGGCATTTGCAGGCTCTCATTCCTACAACCGACAGAGAGATCTATAACAGCTTAGTGCGTGGTGATGTTGAGAATACCTTCTTAACAGACCGGTATGCAGCAATTGCCACCCCGCCGAATATAGTTGCTTTCTCACAAAGAACTTTTGCTCTTCAGTGTTGAGGTCATTCTTCGCGAAGCAAAGTCTTATGAGAACATGGAGACCAGGGAGCAGTGCCTCGCATATCTTGGCTCCAGCTTCCGCATTGCTCTGCGCGTTCCAGAACGCATGACAGATGTGCAAGTGGGTCAGTACTTACTCGACTGGCACATCTTCGTACATCTCAACCCATCAAAGAATAAGCAGAAATTCGACCTTCTCACGTACTACGACCTTTTTCTGTTGCAATTCTCTGGCTAACATGATTACGACTACTAGGTTCATGATACGTAAACTGTACTCGCTTGCCAGTGGAGAAATCGGACCGGACAACGTCGACTCGCCGATGAACTTCGAGCTGCTGCTGCCTGGACACGTCTACTTGATGTTTCTCAAGGAGAAGCTGCAGGAGTGGCTTGTGGGACTGAGGATGATTCTTAACAAGTTACACACGCTCCCTTCAGCCAAGTCTTCATTGACATGGGAAGAGGATCCCGGTACGTCCCGTCCATCACTAGTCGTCGAATGCAATATTGACCGGTCATGATTTGTAGATGCGTACCTTAAAAAGGCCATGGAGAAGAACTTTGATGTGGGCAAGAGGGTCGACTACTTCCTGGCTACAGGAAATCTGGTCTCTTCCACTGGTCTTGGTCTCATGCAGCTCAACGGTTTCGTGGTTGTGGCTGAGAAGCTCAATTGGCTGCGATATTTCTCTCATTTCCGTTGCGTCCATCGTGGTGCCTTCTTCACCACGATGAAGACGACTGCCGTGCGTAAGCTCATGCCTGAATCCTGGGGTATGTACATCGTCTTGATCTTGGCATGATTCTTAGAAGTTAATGCTGACTTTTGAATTAGGATTCTTCTGTCCTGTGCATACGCCCGACGGAGCGCCTTGCGGTCTTATCAACCACTTGACGGCTGTGTGCAGGGTACCTCTATTTTGTTGGTCTAGCAGACTGTCAAGTGCAGTTGATTTACCACCACTTTTGCTTTAGCTCATCACGCAGCAGCAAGATACACGCAAAATGGCTTCTCTCCTGATCTCGCTCGGCGTATCACCTGTGTCTCAGTCCAATCTCTTCCCCTCCGATCAGTACCTTGACGTCATCCTTGACGGTGAGTGTATCCGCCCGCGTATTGATTTAACTTGCCTAATCTTTGCCACCCCAATCCAGGTGAGTTGATGGGCTTCGTACCCCATGCTGCCGCTCCACAGTTGGTTGAAAGGCTGCGCTATCTGAAAGCGAAGAAGCTAGAAGAAGTTCCATGGACGCTCGAGCTCGGTCTTATTCCATCAGGAGCCAGCAAGCAGTATCCAGGTCTATTTATGTGGACTACACCAGCGCGTATGATGCGGCCCGTCAAATATCTCGCCACAGGCGACCTTGAGTATATAGGTTCCTTTGAACAAGTGTACATGAGCATCGCTGTGCTTGACGAAGATCGCAAGGGGAAGGAGAACATCTACACACACCAAGAAGTCCGCCCAATGAGCATGCTTTCCGTGGTGGCCGGCCTCACGCCCTTCTGCGACATGAATCAGTCTCCTCGTAATATGTACCAGTGCCAGGTACGCCACTGCTCATTCATTTTTGTAGTGATGTTCTCTTACATTGAATTGCTTCGGGAATAACAGATGGCCAAGCAGTCCATTGCTACGCCCTGCCACTCCTTCCAGCACCGTACCGATAACAAGATTTACCGCATTCAGAACCCACAAGCTCCAATTGCACGCACGACAATTTATGATGAGTACGAGATTGACGATTACCCGATTGGAGCCAACGCGATTGTTGCTGTGCTTTCTTACACTGGTAGGATCGACTTAAGTCTTTTCGATCTATTAATGTGTTGATGGTTAATATGCCCCAACAGGCTACGACATGGAAGACGCTATGATCATCAACAAATCAGCTTACCAGCGAGGATTCGGGCACGCCAGTGTTTATAAGGTCCGTAACGCTTTTCCGACGTATTGCAGAGCATAAGCTTACGATGTGGATCTCTAGACCGAGCTCGTTGACTTTGCCAGAAGGGAGAAGCGAGGTGAAGCACCTAAGTATATCGCTAATCCGTTGGTGGAGGACACTACCACCACTGTGGATGGGGAGATGCAGCCAATTAAAAAACGCTACTGCGAGGAACTTGACGAAGACGGCCTACCGTACGTCCCTTCGCATTGCATGACCCTAAGCTGGCAAATTATTTACCAGTCTCTGCTTTCTTAGTGCTCCAGGTACAAGGTTAGACCAAGGATCGCCGTTCTATGTTACTGTCGATGGCGGTACTGGAAAGCCGCATTTGCATCGCTACAAGGGGAAGGAAGAGGCCGTTGTCGACGAGGTTCGCGTCATTGGTTCGTTCCTTCATTTTCGATGCACCCATGACCCGACGTGCTGACTGTATTTCTGTAGACACATCTTCCAAGGGTCTTATTCAACGCGTTTCTATCAAACTTCGGCTCGATCGTAACCCAGTTATTGGCGACAAGTTCGCATCACGACACGGACAGAAGGGTGTTATGTCCCAACTGTGGCCACAGGAAAACATGCCGTTCAGCGAGTCCGGAATGTCACCCGACGTTATCATCAATCCTCACGCCTTCCCTTCGCGTATGACAATTGCTATGTTGATCGAATCGATGGCATCCAAGTCCGGCGCGCTTCACGGAATGTTCCAAGATGCCACTCCGTTCAGATTTGACGAGAAACACACTGCCGTGGACTATTTTGGTCAGCAGCTGCTAGCTGCCGGCTACAACTACTATGGCAACGAGCCCATGTACTCAGGCATTCTTGGCTGTGAGCTTCGTGCTGATATCTACCTCGGAGTACGTTTTCTGCTTGGCCTTCCAATGCCTGTAGGCACTAAGCCGTGGATCTTCTTGGATTAGGTTGTGTACTACCAGCGTCTGCGTCACATGGTGAAGGACAAGTACCAGGTGCGAGCTACTGGCCCAGTGCACCAGCTCACGCAACAGCCCATCAAGGTACGTGCTTTGCCTCACCATCAAGTCAATTGCCTTCCACTAATTTGGTCTCAACACAGGGTCGTCAAAAAGGAGGCGGTATCCGATTCGGAGAGATGGAACGCGATTGCCTTCTTGCGCATGGAACGTCTTTCTTGCTTCAGGACCGACTCTTCAAGTCCTCCGATTACTCTCGAGTTCGTTCACACCATCACTTTAGAATGCCTGTTCACATGTCTGATCCTTACTCTTTGATATTACAGAGCTGGGCTTGTAAGAGCTGTGGCAGCTTGATCTCACCCACCACAGTGCGAGATCCCAAAGATGGCCATCGTAAGGTATGTTGTACTCACCGCCTCACATACTCTAGCCTTGATCTTTACGGCAAACACACTTTGGTGCACACGATGCGCCCTGGGCGAGAGGCAATGCGACCCTCGCTCGGGTAAGTTGTGAATGTGTACCCATTCAATTTGCCCATAGCATACCTTGGACGTGGGATCATCTGTATGGAGAACGCTGCACTTCTCGGCATTCTTCTCTGATCCTCATCCTACATTTAAATTTCATCCTTATTTTATATCTTCATTCCTTCATCAGTCTGATCTGAGTTCTTGCTTGTTCAGGTCATCTGCCGCTTCTGTGAGTCGAAGGACGGTGTGACAGCTAT
>CDEZ01020742.1:0-15007 GCA_000826365.1 Acanthamoeba royreba
TGAAGAGATAGCTTACCTGCATGCAAACCTTGTCGACGGAGATCTCCTCGTAATCAACGAAAGGGTAGGCGCAGGCCACCTCACGGCATGACTTGAGGAACATGCCGTCAGACAGATTCCTGAAAGTAAAAGAAGCGGAGCGATCAGATCCCGTTGGTGAGGGGTACTAAGGAGGATAGACTACATGATCGAGGCCTTGTGAACAGCGGTAACCTTGTCCTTCTTGTGGGTCTCAGCATATTGGAAAGCATACTGAGCGACACGGCGAGAGGCCTCCCTCGTGATCAGCTTGATTGACTGGCAGACGCCGGGTACAACCTAATTAATGTATACAAACAAGACAATATGAGCCTGACGTGTACAATAGCAGTGATGAGCCAAGAGTCCATGCCTGGTGCTCGATGCCAGAGTACTCGCCCTCAGTGTTCTCTCGGATCACGACAATGTCAACATTGTCGTAGGGAGTCTTAACGCCGGGCACAGAACGGGCCGGCCGGACGTTGGCGTACAGGTTGAACTGCTTACGTAACGCCAAGTTAAGCGACATGTGACCCTTGCCGATCGGCGTGGCCAGCGGTCCTGCAATACGGCGAGTACGCAAGTAGAGTTAGTGTCGGATCATTTTTACATAAAAGAAAGATTGTTTAAAATAAAATTTCGGGATTTATAATAAATATGTTTTTTAAAAAAATAACGAAACTTGCGTTCGTGAAGAGGTTAACCTTTGAGGGCGAGGCGGGTGGTCTTTACAGACTCGATCACGTCGCCACCGAGCAGGGAGGAAAGACTGCCCTCCTTGGCAGTGGTGGTAGACACCTTCACAGTCTCCCACGTCACGGGCACCTTGGCCGCAGCAAAGATTTGCACGACGGCCTCAGAGATCTCCTCGCCGATGCCATCACCGGGGATAAGGGTCACCTTCTTCGGCTCGCTGGTCTTCTCCTAAATTGAGATCGAAATTAAAATTTACGCAGGGTGACCTAGCACTTCAATTCATATCTCCAATTTAAATATGGAAATGGGTTTCAAGAAAGACGGATAAAATCGACACTCAAAATTTCTCTTGCGTAAAATCTGCGTACGGTAAAGAGACGACGGCTGACGAGGGGCGCCGAAGAAGTAGGCAGGCACGACGAGCTCACAAAGCGAGCGGGCAGGGTGCGCCGGACGGATCTCATTGTGTGTGATTGACTTGTGTCCGATGTTAAAAAAAAAGGCAGCTACAACAAAATAAGAATTTCCTCTCCTAAAAGATTTGAAAATTCAAAAGAAACTATCGAGGAAAATCAAATTGACATCTGAATTCCAATGAATCCCCTAACCTAAAGGGGAAAAATCACTGAAGCTTACTCAAGTGTCGACAGATAAATCAAGAGGTACGACCGTGGGCAAGAGCTGGCTCGCGAAGCAAAATCCATCTTCTCAGACAATCAACTCAATCAGATCGATTCACTTGAATTGAATACACAAAAACAAACATGGGTGCGGGCATGACGAAAGAGGACAAAGCCATGATGAGCAACTTCGGCTTCACCAATAAGGAGCTTAAGGCCCTCAAGAAGGATTTCCTCAACCGAGCCTCTGATAAGAAGAATCCCGAGCTCAACAAGGAGCAATTCAAGAATCTTTTCCGTGACCACGTCGGTAAGGCGGGTGCTCAGGTACTGTTCCCCATTTGACAAACTCTAACGACTGTGCGCAAAGATTCTATCCTTTACGGCGAGTGCGATAATTGGTTGTCTTTTTCCACATGTCTCTCTGTCAATCTGTGGTGACCCTTTTCTCTTCACCATAGCTTCTTGGTGAGAAGCTGGATCTCGATGAAATCTTCGACAACATGGACGAGGACAGGAGCGGCACGGTACGTGACCGGTCACTTTGAGTATTTTATTTTTTACTTTACTGAAAATCAATTAAATAAACGTCATTAAAATGTGGAGAAAATAATTTTCTATTTTATGGCCACCGCTACAGATCTCCTTCCGCGAGCTGCTGGTGTGGCTGGGCGTTTACCTCAAGGGCAGTGAAGAGGAGAAGCTGAAGCACATCTTCAAGGCCTTCGACCAGGACGGCAACAACGTTCTCGACCACTCCGAGATCACTAACGTCCTGATGGTACGATCGAGTCTGCTGTACGCAGAGAGCTGTCTCAATGGCCATGAAATGTAATGAATCTTATTCATCTAGGTTTTGAGGCTGAGCAACAAGGGCAAGGTGTCGGAATCCGAGGCCATCAAGAAGGCTGCTGATCTGGTGCGCCAGCTCGACAAGAACAAGGACGGTGAGATCACTCTGCAGGTAAAAACTCTCAGTTGTGATTGCTTAGTTGTCCACACACTCAAGTGATGTGCCGTGTCTAGGAATGGATCGAAGTGGGCAAAGAGACAAGGCTGGTGTACGAGCTGCTCGGCGATTCCTTCATGCAGCTTATGCAAAACTTCAACCTGGAGAAGAAGTAAAGACACGGACCGAACTGACTGCTCATTCCAATGGCAGAAGCAAAGTACAGGGAATGTGCAGTTGTAATGTTAAGATAGCGGTCTATTCATCATGCTTCACTCAGCCTTGCCCTTGCTCTTCTTCTTTTTCTTGGGAGTGGTCTTGGGGGTGGTTGAAGTCTTCCCGGCTTTGCTCTTCTTCGTGCTGCTCTCGCTCTTCTTCGGCTCTTGCTCCTTCGTCTTCTCCTTTCTATCCTTTTTCTTCTTTCTCTCCAATGGGACTTCCTCTTCTTCCTCCTCGTTGTTGGCTGACTCCTCCTCATCCATGTCATCCTCTTCAACTTGCGACTGAGCCAGAAGCAAGGTTAACTTTATGAGCGGGAACGAATCTTCCTTGAGCCGTACCTCATCAGTCGGTACGATAACGCCGGCCTTGTTTGGAATGGGCACGGGGCGTAGTGGCGGAGTGGTGCGCTTGGCGATTGCTACGGCTTTGGTGTGCTTCTTCGCCATGATCTCCTCGGCCTTCAGCTCTTTCTTCGTCATCACTGAATGTGCACGCAAGTAAGTTTCAGGTTCTTGCTGGTTAGCATCAAGTGATGGCATGTACCGTAGCCAGGAGGTCGGAAACGCAGGCGGAGGTTGGAGGGCTGAGGCACAATTGGGCGCGCTCGGATTGGCACCGCACTAACGGCCTGAGCCTCCACAGCCTCAGTAATGTTGAATCCCATTTCGAAGGGCTTGCCTGTTGCGGAGGAAGCGCTGTTAGAATCAATGAAGCAGGACTAGGTCATCGCAAGACGTTACCGAGCAAAAGACGCTCCTCTTCCACCGAGGGGAAGAGATTGATGAGCTGCCTGTACTCTCCAGGATCAGCAGCGTGCACAGAGTACTTCTTATCTAGACATAGTGCGCATTCGAGATATAGCACGAGCATGGAAAGAACATACTAAAGCTTACCATCCAGAGTCAGTGTGAGCTGTGAGTCCGCACGGCCAGGCTTCAGCTCAGTGAAGTCCTCTAGATACAGCTGTCGCGACACAAGCGCTGCCGGACCGAACTGCATTAACCGGTTAGCTTAGATCAGGTTCATTCATCACCAGCAGCCATTCACACCTCTGCTGGAGCCTTGAAGAACCACAAGTCGACATCAGGGGACTCAATGGCCGCGTAGAGATCGTCTCCATCTCCTATTTCTGCCGCTGTCCACCGCTCCGAGGCCAGCCTAGCAGTGATATGTTAAATTTTTCACAATTTCCTTTACAATAAATAGATTTTTATTTTATAGGGGCTGTGCTGGAATATGTCCAAATATTTGTGAAAATAAAGATTAAATAGGAAATATAAAAATAAATAGTAGGAAATATTGACACGCGAACCATTCCTGAGTTGTGGCGAAGGTGCGCGGCTCTTGAGCGTCAGCGGCCTTAGTCTTCTTGGCCGGGGGCTCGGCAGCTTCCTTTGGTCCCGTGCTGGCCTCCTTCACTTCTCTCTTGCGCTTCTGGTCCGTGGGTCCAATGAGAAAATTGAAGTAATCGGAAAATCGAGACAACAATGGCTCAAATGGAATAAATATGCAGTTTGGTGAAATAAAATGGAACGAGATGTTGTTCAAAATTTGAGATTAGATTAACACACAACATAACTGTAAAATTTAATTGCATGGAGAAAATGGATGGAAAAAAGGCCATGAGCACAGGAAAACCAGTGGCTTGTGCTCTTACCTTTTCCTTTGCGTCGCTCGTTTTGCTGCTGGCCTTCATCTTGAGTTGCGTTCACAATTGCGGAAACCGGAAGGACCGGAGATCGGATGAGTGTTTTGAATGAATTTTGTAAAATTTAAACTGTTTCCGAAATATTTGTCAGCTCTGCAAACCAAACGACAAAATGGACAACCACGCACAGCCGAGAGTGCTGGACGCCCTCAAAGCCAGGACGGCCGAATGGGGTGTGGAGCGTCTTCTGTTTGTGGCCGAGGGCGGAAGTCGGGCCGCAGGTCTGGGCCACGCTGCCTCGGATTTTGACGTGCGGTTCATTTACGCCAGGCCCATCCGGTAGCGTCAGAAGTGAGGAACACGATTATCCGTGTCTGATACGTCTTTGATGGTATGTGTGACCAGCGAGTACCTCTCGATATCACCGACGCGCAGGCCTTCGCTCAACATTCGGGCTACCGGCACGCTTGAATGCACGTGCACTATTCCCTGGCTGCACAGCCAGCATCACAGAGGACAAGCATGCTCACCATCGTAACAACTGGTGTTGCTGTTGGACACATCAATTACATGCTTCAGTGCCGCAGGTAGAAGGGGAACAAGGCACGACGGCTACTGAAACAGAGCTGGACATGTTTGGGTGGGACGTCGACAAGGCCCTGGCTCTCCTCCGTGAATCCAACCCAGCTCTATTGGACTGGTGAGTTACGAGTGCCATTCTTTCCTATCCGTCCTTTGAGTAATGATGATATCTGATGAGAGAAAGCAGGCTGCGATCGCCCATAGTGTACTATGCGGAGGAGCCATTCTTTGGCCAAGTGATGTCACTTGCTCGAAGGTATTTCCAGCCCAGAGCCCTGGCGCATCATTACATCAACATGGCCAAGGTACGCCCAACGCATGGAGATTACATCTTCATCCACCTTATATTTGTCTCATCTGCATGTACTTTCCTAGAAACACGACCGACTCTACTTTGAGAGCAAAGGTGTTGATGGGCAAGTTTCACTCAAGAAGTACTTTTATGTCATCGGACCACTGTTGAATGTTGAGGTATGCCTTGTTTGGGTCGTATTGATGGACAGACTACGCGGCTGATCTGCGTATTCAGTGGATGCGAGTTCATGCTGAGCAAGGTGGAGAGAAACAGCTACCACCGACCACCTTTGAGGAACTCTGTGCTGGCGTGTCCATTCCCGAGAAGGTGCAACCGGTACTCGTGGAGTTGGTACGTTCACCCGTCATATGGGAGGATCCACACCTCGGCCTTACCTCGCTGGTGCCAGGTCCGGAAGAGGAAAGAGGCTCAGCTAGGGCAGGGGCGACGAATCGAGGAGCTTGATGCATGGATTGCCCAGCTTTTCGCGGATGCCGCCCGCTTTGCTGAGAGCTTTCCGTACAACATTCCCGCCTTCAATCACCACGAACAATTATCTTATTGTTATGGACACAGGGGAGGGAAGAACGAGACTCCTATTCACGAATTCGATGAGGTGCTCTTTTCAGTGCTTACCGCTACTCTAACTTCGACGAAGAGTTGACACGGAGATGCTGTGTGGTTGGGAAGATTGGTGCAATTGAATCATGTACACCACTAGCACACATTACTCATCTTTCCAATGTTTATGCATCGGCGGGTGTCAGCTCGACAATCATCTGTTGGAGGTTCTCTGAGGGCATGCCATGAGAAACAAGAATACTGTCGAGCCAGCGCAACTCCTGCAGTTGTCAAAGCATTAGGAATATGACAGGACTCGTTTTGGTCGGTTGTACCTCAAGGAGGGTCTCATGGCGGTAGCTGATGCGGATATCGGGAACGTTGGTCTTGTTGATGTCTGCGTTACGATCATGTTATTAAAGAGTTTTCAGAGTCAAGTACTCAGCCACTTACCGTTTCCGCGAGATCCAGGCTGAAGGTAATCTGTTCCAAGCCAGTGCTGTTTTACCGCATGCTCGAAGCCACTTTGGTAGACACTATTCCCGAGAAGTACGGTGAGCGTTTGTACCGAATTGATATCAACTCATCAGCGTACCTGTTGCGGGCGATCTCGCACAGGTCACAGGGAGAGAGCTTGTAGACTTGGCCAGCCACACTGTACTCTTCTACGAGCGGTTCCTTTGTGATGTGGAACTGAAGCGGATCATCGGTGGACAGAGATACATTGAGTCCTGATCAATCAGATATGCGTCAGAAATACACCAACTCTGGCACTCGGCCTGGGTCATTGCAAGTACCTTTAGCGAAGAAATTAGGAAATGGATTCTTCTGGTATTCCACGAAGAGGTTGTTGTTTGAGGAGGGCGACATGGCTAGCCCGACCTGGGCCAAGTAGAAGAGATACTGGAGTACTGGCGCCTTGCGAAGATTAATACCGTGCGATATGTTCTCCGAGGTCAGGAACGCCGCTAGCGAGAGGGTAGCAATGAGTTTTATCGGAGCGGGCATTGATGACACAGTGAACATACCTGCAAGGTGATCTATTTCGCCAGCTTCTCCACTGTGCGGACGAAGCACGAAGGGCCCTTTAATGGAATTATAAGTCGGCAATATGTAACACATTAGGCTGGAAGTGGTGCATACGCAGGCCCTTGGACTCACGGAATTTGTTGAGCGTGTAAAGATTGGCGTAGATGTAATAAAGGTAATATGAGTAAGGCGGATTGCGTTTCTGATCATGGGTGTGAACAATAAGTTGGATGTCTGACGTAGCCCAAACGACATCAGTGTACCTTCGTCCACTCTGCAGGTTCGGGTATGCTATCATAAAGGCGCTGCTCGGGCTGTAAAGGATAGTGTAGATGAGCTGGAAGTTGAAGAGGAAGAAGACAAGGAGCGTTACCTTGCTTTCATCGTCCACACAGTCAATACCAATTACTATGTGAAGGAACTTGTGCAGAGCGGGGTTTGAGGATGGGTCACGGGTGACTTCAAAGAGTGGTTGGAATATATTACGGAGCAGATCTTCAAAGCAATCGAGGTTAGGTGTTCCGGTCGTACGGAACACCTCGTAAAGTCGTGGTATCTGAATCAACCATCTTAACGTACAGGACGGTCAGAATCCACTTAAAGCTGACCATCTGAAAGTGGTAATACCTGACGTTGTCTGAGTGAATGTTGTTATCAATAAACCAGTTAGCGAGCTGCGTCCACTCGTCCGGTGAGCGACCGTAGATGGAAATACGATATTCTGCGCTCTGATACTTTGAGTCCTCAATCTGGCGGAATAGCTCCTGCGTGATCTCGGCCATATATTTTCCCTTAATCAAGTTCGATGTTTTAAGGAATATCTCCCTCAAGCGACTTTGCCCGCCTGGTTTCCAACATGAGTATGAGTTTATGAGTTTACTCGCCAAGAAAGCACGTACAGGGGTTATACTTGAGGTTGAATTTGTCGAACCGATGGAAAATGTTCTTGTCGGCCTGCGATCGACATAACGACGTGTTAGTAAATGAAAACTAATTCAACAGCCAAGAAAAGCTTGCGTACATGCACGTCAAGAGTGTCCACAGATAGCTGATAGGGCGACAAGTTGAGAGACTCGAATACTTCACTGAGGGTGAGGTAGCGACCATCTCTGTGAATTACCACGTCGTGTGGATTTTCCCTCAGTTTCCGCTTGATGAACTTGAGCAAATGCTGTAGGCGTGGCAATGTGAGGGCAATGGTCATTGGTGCTACACAAGGGCGAACGGTTTCACCTTTTGGTTCATAGCAGAGGAGTGGTGAACATGCGTGTCGACCTTTCGAACATTGTAGAAGTCCCTGTGCGGCACTGTTTTTTGTTCCTGGATGGCAATACAGAGGTTACGGCGAAGGTGATGATGTAAGGGGAAGGGGTATGCATACTTCCACTTCTTTGCCTTCGTTCAGTAAGGTGTGCAAATGGAACCTTGCTTCCAGAACTTGTAGTCTACAAGTGACAGAATATTAGAATTGACTAGTGAGGGCACATTAAGTTGGCTGATCACACCTGCGGTAAGATATACTCTTGGCAGGTCCGTAGGTAGCAACGCGCATCATGTAGTTAACATCATGGAAGAACTCCCGTACATCAGGAAGGCTGTAGGATAGTGTGCCTTCCATCTCCGCTACATTACAAACCATCATGTAGAGATCAGCACCTTCTAAATAGGAGACTACGTCTAAGCTTACATACCATTGGCATTCTGATAAAAATGGAACACACCGTGGTGCATCGCAAATGTGTGCTGAATGTGGTCATATTAGTACGTAAGTTCCTGAGTGCAACATGTCATTATGTTTGGATGTACCTCCGACGCGGAGGGAACTTCAACAGGAGGAGGGATGCCAAATGTAGAATCCATTGAATAAGGCCACGGTGCCTGCAGAGTACGGCGGTCACAAACAGCGGATATTCCATTATCTGGAGAGAGAGCACCTTAGGTTGGTACATATACTTCTTACGCAGGGCCAGGCATTGCTGGATGTCCCTCGCAGTCTCGAGAGCCTCTTCGGAAATCACCTGTCCATCACCGGTGATGATGATCCTCTGCAGCACACAATCACCGATACATCACACGTGGACACAGCCCATAAACGCGTGCGTCAGTGCCGGACTGTTACATGAGGAATGCATAGTATGAGAATAATCAAGCCGCGCTGAATATACCTGGAAAGGTGCCGGCGCAGTCCGCACGGGCGTACTGAGTTGGGTCACCGAAGTAGACTGCCGGAGAGACACAGCCGGCTTCTCCTGTAAATTAGAGAATAATTAATAAAATTCAAAATTTAAGTCGAATATCTTGGATATGCATTTTATATTTTTTTTATATTTCTGAAGGGAGAAAAGAAGTACCTTGAGTTCGGTGATGGACTCACGATACGTGAGGGAGGTCGAGGGAGGGGGCTCCTGCTCATCGATGGGCACGGGCAGCATGGAGGCCGAGAGGGGCGACGGCGCACGGGTTCCAACGGGGGACGACAGAGTCGGCAGCGGTCCCGAAGCCGATCGAGTCATGGTGCCAACACCGCTCTCATCCGAGGGTATCACGATGGAGGAGGGCACCCTGATGGAGAGTGGGGGTGAAGGCGCACGTCTGCTGCCGATAGGGAAGCTCTCCATCCTCTGCTCGATTGTTGGTAGTTGAAAAAAAAAGAGATGCAGAGCTACGCGGCATAAAAAACAGAGGTATTCAAAGAATTTGTATGCAGCCAGTAGTTTCGTAAAATTGAAAGTGCTTTGAGGAAACCGAAATTTAATAATATTTGGTGCGGAAGCCATCTCGTGGTAAAGAAGATGGAGACCATGGTGGAGTTGGGAGGCATACGCGCTTCGGCGCCGCGGGTGGGCGACAAAGTGGAGGTCCTATGCCCCGACGACAACTTGGTATTTGTCTCCGCTTCCTCCTCCGTTTCTCTTCGCTTTCGTTCTTTTTCTCACTCACAAGCGCCCTCCCCCTCCAATACTCTCCCTGGATACCATTGTGGTCTGAACGTGTACTCTTTACCGGTGTGCACATAGTACTATTTTGCCATTGTGGAGGCGCTGATACCCAGCACCCGCCCTTCGGACGAGGAACTGCTCCGCATCGCCTTCTGTGGCCTCTCCCGTACGCGCTTCTCCCCACCGGAGCGCGGGGGTGTGGCCGACGCATGCATTCTCACTTATCAGCGGATGATCGGCCTTGCTCTGCACTCGATGCGTAGACGCCTGAGCTTGATGATGTGCTGATGAATGATTGTTATTTGGGGCGATACAGAGAATGGTGACAAAGGAGGCGAACTGGCTGTGCGAGCCCGCGATGCGAGGCGACAGGGAGGCAAGGTCATGCGTGGTCGGCCCACAGCTCACGTTGCTCCGCCAACTCCCGCGCAGCCTAGTCTGACGACACAGAGTCCTTCGGCCACAAGGAATGCACCAGTACCGCTACGCCTTCCGCCAATCGGACCGGGAATGTTGAAGAAGAGCTCCGGTTCTGGCATTTATTCGGCCGTACCTGCACCACCGAGCGCCCCAGGACGTCTAAATCCATTACCTAGCTTTAACCATCCTTCGACGACTTCTCCTCCATCCAAACGACCCAACAGTTCCGGTTGGTTTTCCTCATCATGCATCTTCCTTGATCTCATCAAACTTATCTTCCTACCTCAGATGGCCTCAGGCAAGAGGCCGCTGTCACAGCGCCCACCACGACAACCCAGCAAAAGCCCCTCCCGATCCCTAAATCAGGCTCTGCGATATTGCCGCGCCCTGGATCGATGTATGTCAGTGCACCGGTGGAATCGGCTACATCTGCCGAGCTTGCAACTGCCTCGCCAAGTTCAATGCCAGCATTTGTATCAGGGCATGCTCTACCAAAGCATCGGGAACGCCCTCCGCGCATGCAACAAGCAACACCAGCTGGGGGTCCTTCTATTCCTGTTCGACAACCGCTTCGGTCTAACGCAAGCCACACTAAGGAACCACAGGGCGACAATCTGTCTTCCAGCTGTCCGGCAGTTCCAGTCCTCCTACCATCTTCACCGGAAGGAATTGTAGGGTCGGGCGGCCTTGCTAGTGGTTCAACGGGCTTCGTCCGATCCATGTCTGAAGAAATGAGTGCTGTGATCCCACGTACGCCAGGAATACGCTTACCGGTGATTTTAACAGCTGATACAGTGCTCGACTGTATAGGTCTAGGCCCTGAAGGCGCGCCGGCCGGGCGTGGTTTGCCTCGTGGCCGTGGCGGCTTGTCCTCTTCCACTGGAACCGGGGTTCCTATGCATGTACGGATCTGTCTTTTTGGTCTTATTCCCTTGCTAACGTACATATCGATGGGCAGATTCCGAAAGCAGGGATTCCTCTGCCAAAGCCTGGCGGACGGCCCACGCCGCCGCCAAAGCCGCAACACCTCGACTCTGGAGGCAGGGGTGGTGCGATGTAGCTCTATTGTTGAGACAGTGCGCTGCTACTTTAACGCACAGATGGTTTAGTCCTCGCGCCATTTCTTCAAACCTATGTCAATCGGTTCCGCCTCTTCTGAGCTCTCTCCATACTCGTCTGGCCGAATGAGTTTCTCGATATTTGAGGAAAGTGCAGCCACCCGCACGACCAGCCGTCCGAGTTCCTCCTGCAGCCATAATGCTGTCGCGCGTCCCTCTTGTTCCTCCTCCTTCCCGATAGCTTCAATACTCCTCAGTCGCTGCTGTAAAATTGGGTCCTCTTTCATCTCACGTGATAGGGACTCCTGTCGCATCTGCATTGGAAGAGCAGCGATTAAGGACTCAGCTAGGTCATGCAAGTAAAAAGAGGAGCCACATGCCCACAGGATAGCCAACTGGCTAAGGACGAACAGTGCCGCGCTGGCAAAGAACAGCAATGTCCTGCAGCTGAATACAGCAAGTGTCTGGCCTGCTCCGGTGCTTTTTGAACGGGGAAGAGTGCATGGCGCGTAGTATCGCAGATGACCTTGAGTGGTGGATGTTGTTGTGTTAGGGAAATCGTGTATCGTCTCACGACCACGATCACAGGCCAAACATGGTATATTTCCTTATTCGTTTTGACGAAATGTTTCCCAAAAAATTATGTGTTTGCGAAACGGACTTTCAAATAAAAGAAGAAATCTCAGAATTCTGACTGTTGCGCATCAAACAGACATCTCGCCGGAAGGAATGGAGGGCAAGAAGGGCAGGCGTCGCAGCAGCAAGTCGCGGGCCAAGCGGACGGTGGAAACACCAGCAGCGGAGCCAGAGATGGAAGAGGAGGTTGAGCAGCCGGAAGAGGAGCAGACAGAAGAAGTCGCAGACGAGATGACGCTTCAGGAGGAAGATTCCAACGGAGAGACACAAGCCAACGGCGAAGAGGAGGAAGATGAAGAAGAAGATGACGACAATGCGGAGGAGAACGAGGAAAACGAAGATGCCGAAAATCAAGATGAGAATGAAAATGAAGATGAAGATGAGAAAGATGAAGATGAAGGGCAAGAAGCCAAAGAAGATGAGGAGGACGAGGGTCCCCAGAAGTGGGAAGACATCGGACTGGAGGGACGAGTCGTGGCCGCAGCCAAGCGGCAGGGGTGGGACGATCCCTCGCCGGTGCAGGCGGCGGCCATCCCGCTCGCCCTCGCCGGACGAGATTTGCTGGTCCGTGCTCGCACCGGTTCCGGCAAGACTGCTGCCTACTCCCTCCCCATCCTCCACCACGCCCTACTCGCCAAGGAGGTACAAAATTTCCCAAAAATTGAAAACAATTTCATTGGATTTACTACATTTTATAAAACCCAAAATTAAAACATTCAAATATTAATCAATAATTCATAAAAATGAAATAAATAAAAACTAGGAAAATTTTCAGATACGTAATATTTATTGTCTATTTTAAAATCGTGTACTCAGTTGCCAGACTACGAGCGGGGAATCCGGGCGGTGGTGTTGGTGCCAACGCGTGAGCTGTGCCAGCAGGTGCGCGACCACTTCGTGTCGCTCACTCGCAAGTACTGCCCTGAGGTCACATCCCTTGCGCTCTCGGCTGATGTGCCCTTCGCCACTCAGAAGTGCGTGAACTGAGACATGATGGTGCATTGAATTGAAACTGATCTCCATGCATTGCTCCAGGGCACGTCTGTCAGAACTGCCAGACATCCTTGTGGCCACGCCCAAGGTGCTACTGGATCACCTTAAGAAGGAGACCGTCACGCTGAAGGACAGCGTGCAAGCCGTTGTGGTAGACGAAGCTGATTTCATGCTGTCATATGGCTTTGAGGAGGACATGAAACAAATCGTGCAGCGCCTGCCACCTATCTTCCAGGGCTACCTGATGTCTGCCACCTTGTCTACTGTACGTATCACGAATCCCTTTTTCCTTGACTGGCTGAGTTGTAATTCCGATGTTGTTCTGGCCCGATCCAGGATGTGGAGAATCTCAAGCAACTTATTCTCCACTCGCCCGCTGTCCTGAAGCTTGAGGAAGTTGAGGACAGGACAGAGTCAAAGCTCATCCAGCACTCGATCCAGTGTTCTGAAGAGGACAAGTTCTTGATGGCGTACTTCATGGTCAAGATGGGTTTGATTGGTGGCAAGGGTATCTTCTTTGTCAACGATATTGATCGCTGTTTCAAGCTCAAGCTTTTCTTCGAACGCTTTTTCATCAAGGCCGCTCTGCTCAATTCTGAGCTGCCACAGAACTCAAGGTACATCCCCATGACTTAGCACTAAGTTCTCCGTAGTCCTTCACTTATCCGCTGCTCGGGACAGATATCACATTCTGCAGCAGTTCAACAAAGGCGTATTTGACTACCTCATCGCCACAGACGAAAAATGGTCTTACTCTGAAGGAGACGAGCAAGACGGTGATGAGAAGGGGGAAGAGGAGGACGCTGAGGACGGCAGCGCCCGGAAAAAGAGAAAGAAGAACAAGAAGTCAAACAAGGGCGAGGAGTACGGTGTATCCCGAGGCGTAGATTTCAAGAATGTTTCTGCTGGTACGACTCGTAAGGTGTCATCACTTCCGTAAACGAGTGCTCACGCTTGTTGTATTCGCAGTGATCAACTTTGACTTCCCAAGGTCGGTCAAGTCATACGTGCACAGAGTTGGTCGTACTGCGCGAGGTACGGCATCTGGTATGGCGCTCTCCTTCGTTACTCCAGAGGATAGCGAGCTTCTCGATAAGGTCAAGACCCATATCGAGTGTACGTAGTGTTGCTTTCTGCTTCAGGTTTTTTGCATTCGTTCTGATATCCATTGTAGCGGAGGGCAAGAGCATTACGCCCTACAGCTTCAAGATGAGTCTTATCGAGGGCTTCCGCTACCGTGTGGAGGACACCCTCCGAAGTGTGACTCGAGCTTCCATCAAGGAGGCCCGTGTGAAGGAACTTAAGGCTGAGATCCTCAACTCCCAGCAGCTCAAGGAGCACTTTGCCGAGAATCAGGCTGATTTGAAGCTTTTGATGGAACACGATCGTACGCTGTTGCTTCAGCACGTGAAGCCGCACCTCAAGACAATTCCTACCTATCTTATGCCCAAGGGGCCGGGCGATGCGAACGCCCCGAAAACGGATCAGCCAGAGACCACCCGGAAACGTAAGCGCGCTCCGGCGAAGGTACACAAGACCGCGCAATAGTGTCCGTGTCAATGGGACTCAACTGCGACCTGCAGGACAAGAGCTCCGATCCTCTCAAGGCTCTTCGCTTCAAGAAGAGCAAGAAGACAAGCAATTTGACTGAGGCCCAGAAAGATCGGAAGAGTGCTTTTCTCAACCCTAGCATCGAACCAGGCTCTACACGGCACCAAAGCAGGGCCGTCAAGAAGGCCTTCTCGGTACTGCTATCTCTGTTTTCTGGTGTATGTGCCACACGGCAATAACCGTTCGCTTTTGTTACTACAGCGGAGGGGCAAGCACAACAAGGGCAAGTGGAAGGGTGTCACTCGTCGACCCAAGAACTAGGGCGGTCTGGTTTGTGCGGTGTTTCTTGCTCTACCATAAAGCGATGGCTCACTCCCATCAGATGACCCCAAAGCAAGTGAAGTGAATGTAAAGAGATTGACGGATTTATGGGTCAGTGACTTACAGAACCTTACTGCTGGAAGGTGAAGGCGGGGGTCTTGCCCTTGAAGGTGGTGCCAGAAGTGCGGATGGTGACACCAGCGCAGTAATGACCAGCAGCAACGGCCTCATCGAGAGACTTGTCCTGCACGTACTTGGACAGGAAGCCGCCGACGAATGAATCACCAGCACCATTCAGGTCCACAATCTCCTCAGCGGGCACCAGAGGGACGGCGAACTCCCTGACCTCACCCTTGTAGGCCACCACGGTAGACTTGGCGCCCTGAGTGATGATCACCATCCGGTCCCTCTTGCCATTCACCTTAGGCAGGGCGGCAGCCTTGAGCGCCACCTCCTTGGCATCATCCTG
>CDEZ01020743.1:0-15528 GCA_000826365.1 Acanthamoeba royreba
AGGAGGTACAAACGATGTGACAGGCTCCTCCCGATAACCGTTCCATAGTGAGTGTCCTCCTTCGTGCGCTTGTCAGTGATCCCGATAAACTTTGATATGTAAGTTATGTTGATGGCTGGAGTGTGATACGTACCCTCAAACCAGTTCCATGCAGCTGTGATTTGGTCCTCTTCATCATGAACGAACCCATGAGCGAGCGCATCTATGACAAAATCAATACACTCTGCTGGCAGGCTTCCACTGCGAGAGTCTGCGCTCATGGCAAGTGCTGCTTACTGAGTAGCCCCGCAGAAGTGAACTGTGCGGATATCGTTGCATTCCACGAAAGATTGGCTTGTCTGTGCAGTTTAGATAGAGCAAGAACCGCACATGCACGTAGCTTGTCTTGTGTCTCAGTCTGCACTTGTGCTTCCAGAAAAACTGGAACTTCACTGGAGTCCACGATGGCCAGATACTCATAGAGGATGGCTTTGATCTCCAGTGGAGTCTTCGCTCCGGTCTGATGAATCAAAGAGATCAGTTGGAATGTCATCGTTTATGAATGGTAAATGAATCACGAACGATGATGCGAAAGATCTGTGGCAACCAGCGACCCGGGTCGGGTCTTCGTGCTCTCGTCAATTTTGAAGATCCTCCGAGCCCCTCCTACTACCCTTTTACTTCTTCTTCTTCTTCTTGAGGGACTTGTACTGGAGGGGAATAACTATTTGTTTGTTTCTGCCAGTACATGTCTGTCCAATTCAACTTTTTCAATTACTGGTAAAATTTGGACGACAAGACTACGCACGCGTGTGGCCCGCCCTGTCAGCTTCACTGTTACCTTTCCTTCTCAACCTTGTCTCTCCTCTTGTTCCCATTGAGACAGACAACATAGGAAAGCATTTGGCTTCATATCATCACCTCAGTATAGCTGGAGAGGAAGGAATTAAGAAAGAGCTAAAAGGAGAACAAGGACTGAGCCAATGGCATTGGATTTTTCAATGGAAAAACTGATCGGAGCCTCTGGACAAGCCTTAAGAACTGAGAGATGGCACCACTTGAGTCTACTTCTTCTTGTAGACATCACGCGCGAGGTAGGCCTGGATGCGCTGCCTTGACGACACGCCCTCGTAGTGCTTCTTCAAGGAGGGGAAGGCAGCTATCAGTTCGTCGCGGCTGAATTCAAGTCGAGCAGGTGCGATGCTGATGAGCGCCCACAGACTCAAGTCGGCGTAGCTCAACTTATGTCCCACGAGGAAGCCATTGTTGCCGTTCTTCTCGAGCTGCGACGAGAAGATACCCAGGTGCTTGGGCAACGTGTCCTTGAGCAGCTTCTCCTTAGCCTCGGCCTTCTGCTCGGCAGGTGCGAACAACACTTTGAACACCTCCATGAAGGTGTCGAAGATACCTTCGTTGGCCTGATCGATCAGAGCGGCCTCAACGTCGTTGTCTCCGTTGTACCCGTGCTTCTTTGCCAAGTAGCGCTTGATGGCACTGCTTTGGACGAGTACAAGGCCAGGCTCTTCGTAGAGCGGCACCTGACCAAATGGAAGCTTGCCTACATAGAACATCAGTGTTTACAAGCGTAAGGGCACGGTGGCTGTTGATGGGGTACCGGCAGCAATGAGTTGAGCCTTCTGTTCAGGCCAGTTGGTGATGGGCACCCAGTCGTAGTCGACTCCGCTGTCCTCCAAGATCAGGCGCAATACTTCAGCTCGCCCGGGGTGGTCGAAGTAGGTCAGCGTCGGCTTGGTCACGGTCGTCGCCATGGATTGTCAAGTGTAGTCAGTTGTGCAGAGATAGATAGATTGTGCTAGATACAGCACTCTTATATCATGACCGTATCGCCGATAGAATATGTATATTCTTTATCCAACCACAGGAAAACACTCCGTAGTGTAATCTTGCGCGTTTCTATTCGACCTGTAGGATGTTTCTTAATTCGGGCAACTCATATAATAGAACTAATTCCTGGTGCGTAATCTTGCGCGTCTCTTTTCGCCCTATAGGATGTTTCCTAATTGCCGGGCTAATTATTGTTAATACTTGATTGGTCAGACTAGTACGGAGAGGAGGTTACCAGTGCGCCAACGAAGTCCTCACTGAACCATGCACGACTTGCCCTGATGTAAGGTAGAGGTACGAAAGGGAGAAGTTGGCGCACGACTTGGCGGCTGAGTGATCAAGAGCCTATCGAGCACGGCCTTATCGGGCACCCAGCAGCCTTGAGATCCGAACACACTGTAGTAGATCTTGTTCTGCTTGGCACGAAGGTAAAGCTTGTCCTGGACGATCGTTGTCACGAGATAGCGAAAAGCCTCATCAACTGACATGAGGACAATGTTAAGATGAATAGCGCCATGCACCAACCATTACATACCTCCGATGTTTTTACTGCTACTAACCTCGATTGACTTTAATGCTCCGACCTCCGAAGCGAACGAAGCAGCTTCCTTAGGTGTTACCTGCCAGTACTTGGGCTGGGCCTCACACTGGCAACCGACTGAAAACAAAATTCGGTCATTTGTGAATCCAGGACCGCCAAGAGGTAGGTATCCGTACCAATCATCACAGCTGGCACGTGCATACTTTTCACTAAGGGAACCAAGCGACTGAGCTCGAGAAATGATGGTCGGTGAGTGACGTTGTACAGAAGCATGACGCCAACAGCCTCTTTCAAATAAACCCACATGAGATTCTCGGAGCCGGGAGGAATGTGAAGGGATCGAACTGGAAGCGTTAGGATGAGCATTACCTCATTTGAATGAAGGGAGGGTATTCAGAGTACCTTGAATGTTTGCGGTCAAGTGATCATATTCAATCGTTTTCATCATAAGATCGTCTTGGTCTGACGCGTTCTGCGTGCCAGCAACCCACCACCTAATCATGTCTTCTTTTTCATCTCCTATATAAACCCGATTGATCAGCCTATTCAATCATCAAGCATCAAGCGACTTACGCACGCACCAACGTCGCCCAGCACGATGATGGTGAGCATCACTGTTTCGCGTTCTTCGAGCACCATTGTGCTTGGCTTCTCCTTATCTTTCTTCTTATGTTTCTTTCTTGATTCACTTTGTTTACTCGCTGTCGTTGAAGGCGCTGTGCCGCTCTTTTCCACAACTGTTGTGAGTCCATGACCGTGATGCAAAAGCAAACATCAGTACAATGTGCCAACGTTGAGGCAAGATCTGACACATCGATGTGTACCATCAAGCGTACGACGAGCGTAGTCGAGAACGCAGAGTCGGATCCACTCCATGTAGAACTCCTTCCGCGATTGTCCCCGCTCGATGTGCCACCCGGGCGCACAATAGCGCTGCCACAAGGTATCACTGCTGCTCACTTCGTTCAGCAACTGCCGCCAGCCACAAATTTTAGTATTTTTACACAAACGATGAATACGTAAAAATATGTAAAATATATGTTAATATTGTCTTTTTAATGAGGGTTTAATAAATAAAATAAAATAAAATAATTTTAGAAAATTGTAACGTACCGTGCAAACCTGCGCCACGGCGCAGAGATCGACCGGGTCGAGCATCGCCATAACGTGCATGAGGACCTCCACAGGGAGGTGCAACATGCCTCGGTCGGACATCTTCACGTGTACGGGAGCCACGCAAGACGAGGAGTAACGAAATGCCAACACTGCTGACGTCAGCATGAAAAAATGCCAGAAATGTGTTCTTGAATATTTGGCATTCCATAGCAAATTAACAGAGCCACAGGAAGAATTTCTGCAACTGTAGGCAAAGGAGGAAGAAGATGGTGCGGGTGGCAGTGACGTTAACGCTGCCGGGCGGTACTACGCGGCGCATAGACCTGGAGGTGCCTGATACGGACACCACGACGGTGGGACATATCAAGCGCCTGTTGTGGCAGCTCGAAGGCGTGCCGCCGGGGTACCAGCGCCTCACCAAGACGCCCCCCACCTCCTCTGCCACCGCGGCGGACCAGACGGTGACCAAGCTGTTGGACGATGACCGCACGCTGACCTCCTATGGTATCAAGACCACGGGACCTCCCGTCATCTTCGTACGGATGAAGGTGAAACTCGCGATTGCTCATACTGCAGCGGTCATGCGCGAGCAGACGCCCTCCACGATCGACCAGCTGTCCGCGCTCAGTTTCTCCCTTCCGCCCACTCCCACCGGTGGTAAGACCCTGTAGCGCGCGATCTGTGTTGAAGATAGGTTTCATACGAAATGATGATCACGTGTGATGGAATGAATGCAGAGGAGGCAGAGATCACCGTATGCGTTAGACGTTGGGCGAACATGACGCTTGACATTCGTGTGCGGCCGAGCGATATAGTGCTCAAGGTCAAGCAGCGCGTGTGCCAGGAATGGGGTCCAGAACCCGAGAATCAGCGTCTGATGCTGGGTCAGGTTGAGTTGCAGGACACTCGCACGCTCGCCAGTTACGGAATCACTACTGATCGAGTCATCACGCTCTGGTGACACGAGCGAAGGAGCGTTGTGCTCATGTCCGCATTCTGGAGCTGTATGTACGCTTGAACAGGCAAAGATTTAATGTGCAGTGTACCGCTGCAATCGCAGAGAAGCCTCCTTTGGATGCTTCTGGACAATGCCCGCACGAAGGAGAAGTTCTACATAGGGCCTCCATAACTGTCGAGTCTCCGATGATAACAGCACGTAATGGTCCTCGGATCCTGCTGCTTCAAGCAGTTCGGCCAAAGTGTCCTTTAGGGAGGCGTATGGTGCATGATCTTCCCTTCGCTTCTCCTCTCTTCTTGATTTCTGCAATTGCAGAAAGGCATGGGATGAGATAAGTGATAAGCTACCCCGGCCAACGTCAACCGTACCTTGTTGGCTGGTCTTGTGCTCTCGGATTCATCAAATTCAGGAGGATAGTTGTGCTCAATGAACTCCATAAGGCCCTCGCGCAGCATAGCATTACACTTCTTTAGCTCTTTGAGTTGTCTTCTGGCCTCCTGCTTCTCTCTGACCAAACAATAAATGGGTGGGAATCTAATCAAGGCTTAACCCTGGCGCATCTTCACGTACTCATGAGCGCTGGGTTCATCTTGGTGTTGGTTTAGCTGTTGTCGAAGTGCGTTTTCTATCACTTTACATTCCTCCTTCAGTTCTCGCTCTCTGCCATCATTATGCGCTGAGTTTATCAACTCACAACACCCCTTATTGCCTACAACCTACCTTGCTAGAGCTTCCTTTGTATGTGTGAGTTGCCGCCTTAAGAATGCCAGCGCTTGATCGAGCTCTGCCGTTGCTTCCTGAGGTGTGATGCTGAACATCTTCACATCGAGCTCGCTGACGCTCAGTTGCTTCTCTTCCTCGATACTGATCACATTCAAGTGAGCAACACCCAAGCAAACTACTTCTCTTAGGACAGCAAGCGCGTACTCGAGTGCGCGCAATGATGCTTCCAAGTTTGCGATCTTGGCTTTGGTGACATCTAGAGTTGGCAGAAGGAGGATACATGTAAGCTATTAGGTGAGCTTCCATCGTATGCATAGTACAATAGACATACCTGCTCGCTGTTGCCAAGTTGAAGTTGCACTACTGGTGTTCGGTGAGACCGACACTGCAGTTCGTAGTGGCCGTAGCGCTGCCTGCTTCCTTGCCAGATCCTGGCGCAGCTCTCCCATCCGCACCGCACGCTCCCGGCGCTGCCGCACGATCTCCTCCACCGCTTCCGTCTCCATTGCGCTCACGTCCTCTTCATCATCACCCGCATCGTCATCATCCTCGTCATCATCAGCGCCGAGAGCGAGTGCCCAGCTTGGCCGCCGATGCAGCTCGGCCTGCACGCCGCCGGCTATCTGCTGCCGATGTAGGAGCAGCGCGTTGTGCAGCCACTCCTCTGCTCCACCGCTCTCCGCCAACCGCACCGCCCGGTCCCTAAGCTTTCGTAGCTGCCCCAGGTCCTGGATGATTTCATTCAATTTAGGAAAGATTAATCGCGCAGTACAAAAAAGGTTTTTAAATTGAAAAATGCGAATTCAATATTTTTATAATTCAGATTTATTAATAAATCGAAAAGGATGCGAAAAGGGCAGACCAGGTTCGATGTGTTGGCCGCGGTATCCTCCATCTCTCTGAGAAAATATTTCAGATTGTTTTCTTTATGTTTTCTTTGTTTTCCTTATTGCTTCTGCAACTGTTTTGTCCGACATGCAGACGGAAGAACCGGTACATTTTCTGCAATTAAAAAATAAATAAGCTGAACGCTTAATAAGGCTTAATTTAAAAATAACTATTTTTATGCGACTTTAAAATAAATCAAAAATTGAAATTTCGATTTATTTCTCTTTGCTTGGTATGTTAGGGCGATACGGCGGCAGGGCAGGACCAGGCTTCGTCCTCCTTCCACCGGCTGTTGGCACCCTTCGGCGAACTGCGGCCGGGCGAGGAGCGACGCGAAGCGCGAGTGCGCATTGAGGGTCGGGTGGTGGTGAAGCGCGTGCTGGGCCGCCGGCTGGCGTTCTTCGATCTTCAGAGTCTCGCTCCTGGAGAGGACGCTGTTCTCCAGCTTCGGCTGATCATCAAGGACTGGGAGGGCCTGCTCGCTCTACCGGTTGGTCATCATCAAGAAGAGGAAGATAAGGACGTATCTGGTCATCATGTTGGTCATCAGGATGATCAAGACATCAACAAAGAAAGGGAGACGAGCTTCTACTGGGTCGCCAAGCGCCTCAAGCCAGGCGACATTGTCGGTACGTAGATGAATGCATACGTGTGATCATCTTACTGAGTGCAGTTAGGCTTACTTACGGACTTGCACATTGATGGCTTGACAGAGGCCGAAGGGTTTCCGGAGCGCACTGTCGCGGGTACGCTGAGCATCACTGTTACTGGCCTCCGCATCACCAAGCAATGGGTGGAACCTGCAACTAACGGTCAGAGCTGCGTTTCTACGCGCGGCAAGCACTTTCCTCCTCGCCGGTACCTTCCCGCTGGGCACAGTCATTTATGATTAGCCCATCCCTGACTGACTCTGCAGACGCTCGCCGGATGAGAACAAGAATCCTGCCTATGTATCCCGAAAGCTGGCAGATGTTCCAGAGGAAGCAGCTTCAGCAGGTACACCCTTTCATCCATCGTGATGATGTTGAGGAAGACTCACGCTACAGTTAATTCAGCACCACTTTGCAAGTTTTGGTGGAAGGGGAAATGTGAAAAGGTATAAACAACCTGATAGGCCTGATCACGTACAGCAGTAATTAACATAGTGAATGCAGGGCGACAAGTGTAAGTATCGTCATGGATTTGTGAGTGAGGCCGAGAAGGAGCGTGTGGAGGAACATATTCGTGAAAAGGCAGAAATAAGAAAGAGGGAGCACGACCCGTCCGATCCATTCGAAGACAAGATGCCCCGATCAGCAAGAGCAAAGATGTACATATTGAGTCGCACAATTCTAGAGTGGATAATGCGTCTGACCTGTACCATTCAGTTTCAGTGCCTGGATTGTAAAGGTGTTTGGTGCTGATCGACTGCGAGAAGGAAGTGGAGTAGTGGATGTAGCGGGAGGTAAAGGCTACCTTTCTTATCAACTCCAGTGTATGGACCACGATGTTCCCACAACGCTCATTGAACCACGAATGGCGCGATTGACGAAGAAGCAGAAAAAGTATCTCGCTCATGCGTTTACTTGAGAGCAGCCTAAGTACTAACATTGCTTGTAGGTATCTGAAGAAACGGCGGAAACCGGCTTTCAGGCAGATTTGTGCTTGGTTTGAGCCCAGCCTGTGGACCGACAATGCGGAAGGTGATATTACAAGGACCAACAATCCCGTTGTAGCAGATCCTCCATCAACAAAGGATGATTCCGACGGAGAGCTGGTACAGCTGTTGGAAAAGACTGCCGCTCCTGCTATACTCCGAAATTGCTCTGCTGTGATCGGATTGCATTCGGACCAGGCTACCGAGCCGGTACGGGTTACCTCTCCTTCCAGCGTGCAATCCATTCACCCCGTTTCGCGAATGCAGATAGTGGATTTTGCGTTGGCGCATAACAAGGCTTTTGCGGTGGTTCCTTGCTGCGTCTTCCCTGAGCTGTTTCCTAACAGGTTTGCAAACTTCCTTGCCTTACTTCGAAGTTGCTTGAAACTTACTGGAGGTCTGCTGCAATTCAGACGAACAAAGGACGGACGTCCTGTGGTGGTCACAGATGATTTCATCCAATATCTGATGGAGAAGGATCCACGCATACGCCTTGATTATGTACGTGAACGGGTCTCTGACACATCCACTAAATGAATGGCCAACACTCACAAAATCACTCAACAGCTGGTGATGGAAGGCAGGAACAAAGTCGTGTACATGCTTCCATAATGAAGAAGGACGCAACAAGCCCAGGCTTTACTTCAAGTTGCCACTCAAAATTTTTGCCAAAAACAAAATCGTTTTGAAACAACATTATGGATGGAATCCGAGAAATTCACACAAGAAAAATGGGATTTTTTCATCGGAAAGTTATGATTGGTCCGAAGGTACCCACACACGGCCGAAACGAAAGGGGACAAGCATCAAAGAGTATCAAACAAAACCTCAACAAGAAGAAGGCATCATGATCGCGTGCGTCGCTCCTCACCTGGGGCGACGTGGACCTCTTCTTCTCTCATCGGGTCGAACATGGGTCGCTGTTGTGGTTCTGCTCGGCGTCCTGTGCGTGGTCTCTTGTCAGGGCTTGGTCGGTGCAGCTTCAGGTACACCGCGCCTCACCTTCTTCAACTTTTTTGCACAACAAAAACGATCGAGTGTGAATACGCGTACGCGTGGTTCTGATGGGTGAGTGGCGTGTGTGGGGTGGAGTACACAGTGCTACCGCGTCCATCAGGTCTACGAGTGGAGCGCATGCCCTGTCCGGTCCTTGGTGTGGACACGCCACAGCCTCACTTTTCATGGAAGCTTGACGTCGCCAGCACTGCTGCTGACGATGTGCAGGTACAGTCGAGTCGACAGAGGAGAAGGCTTGCATGTGATTTTAAGTGCGAGCTGCTCATGACTAAGGCTTCCACGGTATGGATGGTTTAGGTGGCCGAGTATGCCAGGCGCGGGAGCCGACAGGAGGCATACCAGGTCGTCGTGCAGACTGCCGAGGGTAAGAGGCTGAGCGTGGTGTGGGACAGCGGTAGGGTGGCGTCCACCGAAGTGGCCCACATCCGATTTGAGGGGCACATTCCTCTTCGCTCAATGACGCCTTACGTGTGGAAGGTACTCATTACTCCATTCAACACCTGTGTGGCGGCACTTCCGCTAACTCTCTTCTTCACGCGCAACTAATCAACAGGTGCGATGTTGGGATCAGCATGGTGAGGTGACTGAATGGAGCGAGGAGGAAACGTTCCATACGGGTCTCCTTCCCGGAGATCCCTCCCTCAACCATCAACACCCCAAACCTGCCGATCTGCTTGCTCCAGTGTGGATCGGCGGTGGCAACCTACTGCGTAAAGGTATTATTTGAGGCTGTAGATCCAATCTGTTTGTTTGTGAACACTCACCAATTGTTCATTGTCACAGAGTTTACCCTCCCATCTGGAGTGCTCAGTGCAACCGTGGTCATAAGTGGCGTGGGATACCATGAATTCTACATCAATGGAGCCAAGGTGAGCAACAACAAACTTGATCCCGGCTGGACTCATTATGCCAAGAGGTACTGAGAATTCCAGTGATCACGCACTCACCTGAGGATCACTCAGCTCAATTCCTTACGTTTAGGGTACTCTACGTCACCCACGACGTTACCAAGCTCCTCTCTGCTGGGGTGAATGCTCTAGGCGTCATGTTGGGTGGTGGATGGTATCAACAAGGCGAGGGCGGTGAGCCAGCGCTTTACTTCGAGCTGCGCGTCAACACTGTCTCCGGACAGTACACAGTCGTTGTGAGTGACACTACGTGGACTGTGGCGCTGGGACCCATCCTCTCTGATAGCGTGTATAACGGCGAGATCTATGACGCTAGACTGGAGCAGCCAGGATGGGATAGGCCAGGATTCAAGGGCGCTTGGCAAAATGCCACTGTCATTTCTGGTCCGCAGGGACGACTCAGTGCGCAAGTTATCCCGCCGATCAAGTACAACCCTATATGCATGTCAGAGTACTTGCTGTCAAGACCATTTGCTGATCACAAGACCGTTTGCCTCAGGGTCATGGACATCTTGCGCCCTGCTTCGCTTTCCGGTCCGGTGACGGATGTCACCGTGTTTGACTTTGGCCAGGCTATGAGGTCCGCAGACAAACAAATACTTATCAGGGTACTCGGAGGACTAACGCTGTTTTCCCACAGCGGTTGGTGCAAGTTACGAGTGAAGGGCCCGCGAGGCACCACCATCACTCTGCGCTATGCTGAGGTGCTATCCCACGATGGATCTGGAAGCCCAGCTTTGAGAACCTGCGCTCAGGTGCTTGAGTCTTTCCAAGACATCTTCCTCGGGTGGCAACTTACCGCTTATCTCCTGAACAGCGCAAGCGACGGACACTTATATGCTAAGAGGCGATCCGAATGGAGAGGTCTACGAGCCCAGGTGCGACGTTCTCTCACATACTCACAGAAGGGATGGCTAACTACACTTAAACTTTAGATTCACTTATCACGGATTCCGCTTTGTTCAAGTGGTAGCTTCCAATTTCTGGGCACCAACAAAGGACGATATCGAAGCGCATGTTGTTTACTCTTCCGTGAAGACTATCGGTGAGATTCAATTCTTCTCAGGTACTACTTACACACACCTACCTCGACAATTATGGAGATCCTCACCCGAGCTTTTATGTTTGACAGATGCAAACGGCCCGGCTTCAATCTTGAATAGATTACACAGGAACATTTGGTGGGGCCAGGTATCCAATCTCATGTCGGTCCCTACTGACTGTAACCAGAGAGACGAGCGCTTGGGATGGACTGCCGACGCTCAGCTGTCAGCCGAGGAGGCTCTCCATAACTTCGACATGGGCGGGTACAATCTTTGCCAACCCTTTTTGAATTCTATACCCTGGCTTAACTGCGTGGCGGTGTGTACAGATTCTATGCCCATTGGATGGACTTGATGGCGGACGATCAGGAAAATCAGCAAGTTACTAATGTAGTACCTAATGTCCGCTTTGCTGGCCGTCCAGGTAACTGTTCGTAGCTGATCCTTTTGGACACCGAGCCACTGAGTCTTCTTCCTTTCCAGCTGACCCAGCGTGGGGCGCTGCATTCCCGCTGGTCACATACTGGGTGTGGAAATACAATGGGGATCTAAACGTGGTGAGCAAGCACTACACAGGTATTAAAGGATGGGTGGACTACATGTACTCCCGCTCACAGCAGACGTATCCCTCACCATCTTTGTCCTTTACTTCTAATGCTACTGACACTTCATGGAACGCAGTGGCCTTCATGGCATGTATGGATACTTTGGCGATTGGGTTCCACCTCCCCCTGTGGCTAAGGCTTCGATACCCTTCACCTCTTCCTGGTACCCTAACCACACCGGGAACATTATGGAAGAACTCTTATCATGGGAGATGGTAGGTACCTCGTATACAATGTTAAGATCGTCGCTGAGATGGCCTCTGCCCTCTATGGTCCTAATTCGCTAGATGCTATCACCTACAAGTACTGCACTTTTATTGGATCTTGAGAATATGCCTATGATCTCTATCTGACCGCTCTGTATCCCCAGTAAGCTGTATAACGGCTTGACGGAGGACTTCAACTCTGCTTTCTTCAATTCCGGACAAAACACATACGATAACCCCCTTCAAACAAGTACACACTCTCCCGGTGCGGGCGCCCATATGACAACTCTTGATGGCTGATTTATTACGTTAAAGCCTACGTCATGCCGCTTTGGCTTGACATCGTCCCTGTGAATCAGTCCCAAGTGTTGATTAATCTCCTTAACGATATCGTCGTTAAGCAAAAGACACATTTGTCAACTGGCATTCTCGGTACTACAGCTCGCACATGGTCGCTTTGGATCAAGAACTCATAATCAGTCTGATCGGCAGGAACCAAGTATCTGCTTCCCACACTCTCCAAGCTTGGTCGCACAGACTTGGCATTAGCTCTGGTCCGCCATTTATCGTTACCTTAATGATAAAAGGTTCTGACGCTCACGGTAATGATACAGGCCACGCAGACAACATACCCATCCTGGGCGTACATGTGGATGCAGGACGTTGAGACTCCTGCGGTATCTCGCCCAATTCTTTTGGTGTACAAGTACATTCTAACCAATCCACAGACAACTCTATGGGAATTGTGGAATGCGCCCACTGGTTCTCCTACCATGGACTCTCGGTGCGGCCCGCATACTGCGTTCCTTACCTTTGGTCGTTCTCATTTCTCTATATTCAGAAATCACATCATGTTTGGGAGTGTTGGCGATTGGATGTACCAAACTCTGGCTGGAATTCGACAAGCGAAGGACTCAGCCGCTTATCAGAGGATCATACTCGATCCACCTCCCTCTAACGTGCTTCTCTCCTCTGGTAACTTCCTAATGATAGAAAAAAAACGTTCCAGTGCACTCACGTTGAATGTACAGGCCTCAAAGGAGTGAACGCAACTGTTAAGTGGCCGGTCGGCACTGTGGCCTCATCCTGGAGAGTTGCAGATGACAAATCTTCATTCTCCTTCAACGTGAGTGTGCCCTCTCAGTCATCAGCTAATGTCACTGTCCCGTTGCTCGACTACTCAGCCTTTGTCATCACCGAAAGCGGCATCGTTGTATGGAAAAACAACAGTTTCGTGCCTGGCGCCGTTCCCGGTATCATATGGGCCACGTTGACCAATTCTTCGGTCATCTTCAGCGTGACTAGCGGCAACTACAGGTTCCGCGTTGCCAACGGCAAGCAATCAACGTTGATCTGCCAGAGCGCAAACGAAAAAACAGTGCTGCACTTGTCTTGCCCTGACCCTCGTCAGGTATAGTCACCTTGTTTGTGCCTCTAGGTTGGTCAACTGATATTGGTGATCAACAGGTGATCACGGTGGTTACCTTTGCCTCCTACGGCACGCCAAGGGGTGTTGGCTGTGGCATGACCAAATCAACGTGCGATGCGGGAAGCTCAGCTTACGTTGTGGAGCAGGCATGCCTGTACAAGAACTCTTGCTCGGTGCCAGCCAGCGACGACGTATTTGGTGATTCATGCGTTGGGGTCGTAAAGGTCCTCCGTGCATCGGCCCTGTGCGCCGACAATAGGCTCTGAGATACCACGTCCCTTCCTCATGCAAAGATCCATTTACTCCTTCCTTGTCTCTTTGATTACCTCTTTGTACTAAAAGTAAAAGGATATAAGTATGTTGCGTTAAATAGGGTTGAAGTGGCCGCACTGGCCAGGATAGAGGCGAAAGGAAACGATGCTCCTCTCAGGAGGAACGGAGCTTTCGACCGAAGAAGGTGTTCATCTCTTGTTGAAGCACTTTGAAAAGCTCAAGCGAGCCGTTGAACTCGTCCGAGTACTTACTCACTGTAGAGGACAGCAACAAGTGAGCATTCTGCTCGGCATTACAAGCGAATAGTCACAAGAGTACGTACCTGTTTCAACTGTGATACCGATCGGGACGCTAATATCGTAGAATTCGATCGCGTAGAGGATCCTCTTCAGGTTCTCTCTGCAGATGTCAACGGATTCCGCGATAGCTGCCTCTCTTGTCTTTCTGGAGAGAACTCGCTTTTCTGTTGGTGGGAATAAAGTGAGAAGAAAGTGGTAACAATTGTGGCAAGAATCATCTTAGTACCGGTGCCAAGAGGGATCTCCACACCGAGCCACTTGAGGAAGGTGCACGTATCAGGCCTACCGAACGGGGCGAACGTAAAAATGAGACGCGCTGGTTGAACTCCCTTCTCCTTACAGAGTTCATCGTAGTCCCTCAGCAACCAGATGGCCACATCAACGTTATAGACGACCTGAGACGCTGAGTGTAAATGGTGTACTGTTAGACAGCGAGATCGCTTCAACATCAATTCCAGTACGTACTAAAGAACGAGATGCCAGCTTCAGTCTTCTGGAACAGACGTTCATGTTCATCCTGCTTGTCCCTATTAGTCGAAGGGATTAGCAGCAGTTTTGCCAATTGTCACAACCGTACAGGATGTGCATACCTGTGTCGCTCGGGGAGTACGATGCCACCGGCCTTGAAGTTATAGCTGTGATCACGAACTGCCTGCGCAGCCTCCGTCACAGTGTAGCCCGGATACTGCGTGTTCGATGTACTGTGTGTTCAAACGTTGATGTTAGAATCACTACTGCCGACACAGACTCAGACTTGGTTGCGCGCACCTGCCGCCGACAAGCACGAGGGCCTTGGCATTGTAGTCATCCCACGTCTCGTTCAGCCACTCATTGAAGCCCTCCTTGGCATGGTAGGCCACCGTGCGGTAGACAATTGTCTCCACGTCGGCCAGCTCGCTGATCATCTTTGCAAACTGTCGCGGCGGGTGCGTGGTGGCATAGGCAAAGGGCCGTTCGTTGCCGTCGCGTCCCTCCTCCTCCTGAATCTCGTACACGATGACGCCGTCGGGTCGGAGCTTCTTGATGGTGCCCGATAGCCGCTGGGCGTACTGCTCTACACGGTCCATGGTGAGGTTGCTACGCGGAGGCACCGTACCGAACAGGCACACACCGGTCTGCCTGCCGGCGCCCAGCTTGGCCGAGAGATCGGGGGCGGCCGCCGACAGCGCCGTCGACGAGGGTGAACGGAAGAGATTGGTCGCCGGCGAGGTCAGATCCTCCGCAATTTCAATTTCCTGCTCTGCATCGAGATACCACATCTTGCTTTGATTGAAAAGAGTCTCACCTTATCATAAAATTGTAAAATGTTGGGGTTGATGTAGAGGTAGAGAATGAATGAACGAATGAAGAAATGGGGGCAAATTGAAAAAGGGAAGTGACAGTACGGCGGCGGAACGGCGGTTTCTTTTCGACAGAGAAAATTCCGAGTTTCAAGAGAAATTGAATTTTCCATTGGTTTCTCGGAATTTTCTCGGTTCTTAAGCCATAGAATGAGCCAATCATTTAACTGTCTGTAAAATAAATTCCGTTTGGGTGTTGCAAGACTCAGATGGAGAGGTGCTTCTCGGCGAGCCGTCGGCCCTGCATTGGAGATAGACCTGCTTCGAGATCCTCCGGTGGTGACATCATGCCCTCGCGCATGAGCGACTGCTTCATCTCTTCGTATTCCTCCTCGGTGTACTCCACAAAATGGCTCTGAGCCGACCGATCATCTTCTTCGTTCTTGGCGGGCTCCTGTGCGCTGTCGACTTCCTCTTCGAAGAAAACATAACGTCGTTTGTTCTCTTCGTCCTCGTCTCCAACAGGCTCCCCTCTTTTTCGTCGCTCTGCTCGCTCTTTCTGCCGCTGTCGCCACTGTGCCACGAGTCGGCGACTCCTACGTCGTCGCTCTCGTCGCTGATCCTGTTGATACTTCTCGATTGTAGGGCTCTCATACGCCAGTGAGGCGCCAGCAGGCAATCGATCGTCGATCAGGAAGTCATCCGGCCCGCTCGTGTAATGTTCCCAGCTCTCGTTTCGCTTGTCCTCCACTTGGCTTCCCTCGCTTTCATCAAGGCGATGT